>JANIHY010000009.1:19294655-19306738 GCA_027479065.1 Erythroxylum brevipes
ATTTATTTGTTACACACCTAAAAAATGATGATAGAAAGTTTTTCAATGTAAAAGGAACTTAAAGGAAATTGTAATGTATGTTAGAATCTAGATATTACTTATAAAATATTTAGATACTATTCATAATTGTTAGGATAATTTAGATATTATTCACAATATTTATATAATGATAAATATATTGAATGTTTGGTCATTATAATAAATTGAAACGTGTAGTTGTAACTAGTTTGATTCACCTATGAATACTCATCCATCATCTTTTTATTTGATATATCAAGAAAACAAATTCAAACATTTAAGAATAGACCATACGCGGACACCAATCTGGTAGGTTCTAGCTTATAAATTAATATTTTTAACTTATAGTTAGCATATGTTTGTGTTGTAACTTCTTTTTTCACTCATAATAATATTTTATGAGTCCTAAACATTCTAACAAGTGATATTAAGGCCTAAACATTCTAACAAGTGATATTAAGGCCTAATTAAGGTGCTTACATACACACAAACACACATATAAGTACATCCTCTATATTAAAAAAAAATAAGTTAGATATTATTCACCTTTTGAAATCAATGATTACTATTTATGTATATAATAATTGTTTATATGAAATAATGAGAACTGTTTCTCTAAGCTTAAAACAGTTTAGGATAAAAACAAAATAACCAAATATAACATTGAGAAGCTCAACAAAAATAATTTTAGATTATGGAAGCCAAAGATGAAAGTTATCATCATAAAAGATATTTACCTTGTAGCCATTAGTGGAAGGCCAATGGACTTTACAAAGGACACTAAGTAGAAAAAATTGGCCACAAATACTATTGCAGATCTTCATCTAAGAAATTTTGTTAAGCAAAGAAGAGAAGAAATAATAAAAGAGATATTTGATCATCTTATAAAAGTATATAAAAAGCCAAGTTACTCCACAATTAATTTTTTAAAAAGAAAACTTTATACTCTTCAAATGTTAGAATCAATGATTAAGCATATAAATAATTTTGCAATTTTATTCTCTTATCTGACATCATTGTGTTATAAAATAGAGGTATATGAATGTCTTCTAATTCAAAGTCTACTTGATTTGTATGATCATCTCATCATCAGTTTTACCATAACCTTTTTAGAAACTACCTACTTCGATGTCGTAGCTACGATTTTAGATAAAGAAAATTAGCAAAAGAATAAGGAAAACTGATAGTTTGGTCTATAATAAGTCTAAGCCTTAATAGTGATAAGAGTGAGATCAAACAAATATAATCTAAGTGAGATCCAAAATGATGGTATATCAAAATCTAGGAGTAAGAAAAATTTTAAATGCTACAAATATGTGAAGAAAGGTCACTTGAAAAGGATTGCTAGAATTTAAATAAGAAAATTATAGTCATTAAGGAAATTCTGCATGTACTGCAATTAATGGCAATGCTCTATGTTGTAAAGTAGTGATAACAATTGAAAGCAAGAAGTCACTTCTTGATATGTAACTCTTTGACTCGGGAATTATTTTTCAATTGATCCCTACAAAGAGTATAGTTTTATCATTAAAAACCTATCTTAGGAAGATTTATGTATAGTTATGATAACTATCATGTAAAGATTTTTTGGCATTGAAACCATCAATCTATAGATGTAAGATGGTATAATTCATACAATTCAAGAACTATGATGCATGAAGGGCTTATAGAAGAATCTAATATTTTTAGGATGACTAGATAGTCATTGGTACGAAATAGAAATTGTTAACAAGATTTATAACTTGTTACACACTTGTGCTTATAAAGGGGGAGAAGAGTGCAAATTAGTACAAGTCAAAAGGAGAGATATTGTAAGAAATAGAAGTAATGGTCACTTCAAATAGTTTACGTGAAATATCTTCGATATAAAAAACTTAGACTTATATTTAAACAAAAAATGGAGATTTTCTTAAGGAAAATCTACTCCCTAAGTTCACGAAGGCAACATTGTGTAAAATTCAAGAAGTAATATTGTTCTTGAATCATAACACTCTAATGTGTGACAGGTACTACTTTTATGCATAAGAGGAAGCACTTTATCTCTTGCATTACTGATTATTCTAAGAGGTATTAGGTGTACTATGTCAAGAAGAAATCAGATGTGCTCTCTGTCTTTAAAGTTTTCAAAACACATGTTTAATTTGATTATGGTAAAAAGATCAAGTGTTTAAACATAAATAATGGAGTACATACTGAAAACGAATTTGGTACATTTCGTAAACGAGAAAGCATCAAATGACAGTTATTTATTGTATACACTCCTCAATAAAACAAAATGTTAGAGCAAATGAAAAGAACTCTATTAGAAAGAATACGAGCAATGTTGAGAGTTCTAGGCCTAGAAAAAGGCTTGTTAGGAAGACGCAAATAATACTATAAGTTATTTGGTAAATCAAATTTCATTAATTAACGTGAAGTTGAAGATGACAATTAAAATGTGAAGTAGGAAGTCAGCAAAATATTCCAACCTACTTATACTTATTTTTTGGCATGTTGATGAAGTAAGTACCACCTATAGAATTCCACCGTCTAAGGTTATTTTTAAATGTAAACTAATATTATAAAATTAAATAAAGATTTAAAAGTTTAATTAACCACTTTATTATATTCTTCCAAACTTCACGACATAATTGTACGATAAAAAATCAACTTTAAAAACACACAAAATAAAAATAGAAAATAAAATGAAAGACAATATTGTCATTAGACAAACAACTGATTTTTAAAGCTATTCTTACGAAGCTTTTAAAAATCAACTTATAACTGTGCTGCGGAACTGAATTAGTCCTCGAGATTAATATCTTAAACTCCTGGAGAACCTTTATCGTATAATTATAGAAGATTGTTTAATACGGGTAGGTTAGGTTGCTCATCACTTTATGGATTTTGTTAATTATTCGAAACTGGGGTGACAAAAAAAGCCTTGTTGTCTCCTGTTGAGTGGCATATTCTCGTTCTCCACGATGCGTCGTCCCAGCAGTTAAATACTTGTATTATTCATCAATCTTCGAAAAATTATTTGCCACCCTAATTGAGTCACATGTGAAGACTCAAGTTAAATACTCGTACCCACAGAGAAATGACTTCACAAATTAATTAAGCTTCACATGGATTAACACAAAACTTCCCACTTTGCCAGCATCAGAGGGGGATCATCATGATGCCTCCTTGAATTAAAATGCATTAGTATCTTTTTATGCCTTTTTCATGATATATTAAGAGTTTGTACAATAATTGACTTTTGCATCTATGACCCTACTCCTATGGTAGGTGTCTAGCACAAGTTTGAAATGGTTATGTTGGGGTTAGATAGAAGTCCAGGTTAAAAAAAAATCATATTATATAAATAAAATCAATTTTATTGAATTTCCTGCGTGATAATTCTACTTCAGGTTTATATGTATCGAACCGGAAATTCAATCAATTACTAGTACCTATCTGTGCCAGGAAAAGAAATTAGGCTACAGAATGACTGAAAACAACAAACAGCAGGGAAAAAAGAAGACACATCATCTCTGATTACCTGCTGTATGCAATCTCCAAATTATGCATTTTATTATCGCTGCAAAATTGATAAGATTAATGTCGATCAAGTCAGCAAAATATAGTAATTAATGTCACTCAACAGAAACAGACCATTTAAAACTAAGAACCAAAACTATCATACCTTTTTCTTCTTATGATTGACCCAGTAAGTAAGAAAATATTTTAATCCAGCTGGGATCGGATAGCTCTTAAGTTTTAATCCTTCACAACACGAACAACTATGCCGGTGGGTGTGTCCACCGTTTTGAGGTGACCTGAGCCAATCAGATCACGGAGGTGAAACCTCATATCAAGTGGAGATGATCGAAGACGTTTCTTCTCCAAAGGAGTCAACATCATTTCCTTGTATCTCCTGCGGTTTAAAAGGGATAGAAGCTCCTTCCTTCCCTGAATGAAGTGTTAAATCGTTACTTTTTGTACACAATATATAATATAGTTAAACTCCTGGTTGGATCTTTTTGTTATTCAGGGAATCGTTACTTATAGTAGATAATATACAATATTGTTAACAAACCCCTGGTCGAAGCTTTTTTGCAAAAACTAAAAATTAATAAAAAAACCTACACACTTTTGTTCAGTTCCTTTTCTGAGGCAATCTTTTACATTGAGCCTTGAACAAGAAACAACGACACAAACAGAGATGCAGACACAATGACAAACACATGGAGACGCAAGGTAATCGAAAAGGCCAATTGCAAATTCATTTCAAAGAGCATCTCACCATAATAATCTTGTTCAGTTGCATTAAGGAAGATCAAGATGTAACACAAGAATCTTAAGATCCTTCAGAGCCTCAAACCCACAATATATAGAAATCAATCTTTTGTTTGTTAGAAGAAAACATTCTCATTTTCAATTTTCTATTTCCATGTCCATTTCCTTGAGATCACCTTCCTTTTCTGTTTCCTTATTTAAAAGAACATGTTTGGTAAGTGAAATAAACAGTTTCCCAAAATAATTTACAAGTTAAGATTTCTTTTTAAGGAAATAAAGAATAAGACCTTAGTTTCATTGTTACCATCTTAAACATGTTTTTCAAACTAGACCAAAAAGGGGCGTCAATTATTTTTAAGGAGTTAATTACTATTTTGAACCAACTAACAACTCTCTAGTTTTGGCAAATTTCCTATTTTCTACCCAAAAATGAAAAATGGCTATATTTTCCAATACCAAGTAGTACATATCATATTCATTCCAGTACCTGCGAAAGGCCTTTAAGTACTGAACCAATGTTTGGAATTGCAAACCAATACATGGTTGGATCAATCAGTTGGCGAGTCTGCAATTACCAAATTACCAGTGTTAGATACAAACATAACTCTTTAATAGGAACATTATTTAAATAACTAAAAAATAATTAATTTTAAAATCATTCTAACTAAGCCAGATAAACTATGCAATTATGGACAGCATTGTAAAGGATGACATCTTTTTTTATCCCACTGCTGTGAAAAATCACTTATGTCTATGATTTAAGGTGTGCAGTTTTCACTCATTGTCATGTTAAGATAGCCCTAAGTTGGTATGATAACCTGCAAATGTCAATGCATGCACAGAAGCACCCTGGCTTATGACATAATGTTATTTTAATGCTGGACTAGCAAACAGGTATAACTAAGCGGATTATCTGAAACTTATGTCTATAAAAGGTCATTTAACCAAGCTTCCTCTATGAATTTATCTTAAACTTCACATTAAGCAGCAATGGAACAAAATATGAACTGCATGACAGTGGCTATTAACCCTACCTAGATTCATTTTCCCTTCACAGGAAAATGACATATTTGAAACCATTAAAACACTTTTAAAGCATATCTTCTAGTTGTCGAAACAATAGATCTTGAGGAAAAGCAAATATCAAAATAAGAAAGACTGAGGAATGTTTAATGGCCCGTAATAGTTAATAGTTTAACACAATTAAAAAAGCATTGAAGAACCTCATTACATAATGAAATAATCTCCCACAATATTTGGAGCAATAAGGATGAAACATACCATTTTGACTTTGCTCATAGATTTATATTTAAAGTAAGCAATTAATCAACTATGAAATTGTTGAAGAGATTATATGAAGTCTGAGGGCTTTCAGCTATCAACTAAACATGTAGCAATTATAAAACCAGGTACCTTAGAATATCATTGAAAAATCTGAAACTTTACTTCTTAAATAACAATCTAACAAGGCAAGGGATTCTGTATAGTCCACAGCACCCTCACCGCAGCTTTTGAGCTGTGAAAGGTAAATTGGTTCTGCAATTACAGTCGGATTGGTTCCACCAAGACCCGGTATCCCAGGAAAGAAATAACCCAAAATATGAGTTAATCCCCAACGTTGGGAAGATAATAAACTACAATGTTATCTTTTAGCATATGCAATTCATCTCCGTGATATCTTCTAAGTCATAGGAAATGATCTTCTTGAGGAACAATAACCTTGGTCATGACCCTGAGTATCATTTTTCCTACAAATGAATGAATTTAACTTTTATGTCTGGACAATCCAAGCTGCTCAACAGCACCTAAAGCGTGGCCTCATATTAGCAGGATTCATGCTTCTCTCACCAAAATAGGTGTACTGATGCATAATCTTGGTACATAATGACTTTAACACCTAGATCCAATTTGTATGCTTTACGCCATACGCAAGAATGATTGTAAATAATGCAGCAAATTGCTTAGCAGCATGAGACAACACAGTTAAATTCATCAACTTTTATGGGGAAAGTCTAAATAAATCAATAAGCTCTTAAGTTACTCACAAGGAGACCAGCATTAATTATACGGGATATGTGTTCATCCTTCACCTTCCCCCCATGGGATAAATGTAAGAACTGCATCAAAGAGTTAAAAAGTTGAGGAAAAGAAAAAGGTTAATGTTGCATGAAAGTGGAAAAGTTATAGAAGCAAATATAGCCACTAAAACCACTGCTATTTAAGATATTTATAGATATTGATCAAGAACAAGTTTGGATGGGGAACAGCTGTTCACCTGATTTGACTTTGCTGATTGTCAACTTGAACAGTTTAAAATAAAGTTCAAATGGTGATAGTCCCAATATCCAGTGTGATAATTATTTCTAGTTTCATTACAGAACATAGGATTACTTGGAAATATGAAGTTCAGACAGAAATCCATTGTTTCCTAGATTTCTTAGGTACTTTTTTTTCCCAAGAAAAGAGGTTCTTTCTGCTATATTGGGAGTGTCTTCCATTCCATCTGCCTTTCTAATAAGTTGGGCCTTTTGCAAGTTTATATATCCCAGAACTTGAATGGGTTACCCCCGTTCTTTTTCTCAGCTAATTAGTGCCCAAGGAAAAACATTTAAGAACAGAAAACATACTAAGATGTGAGCAAGTAGTATGCAGAAGCACATAAAATTGACTATATTACACACAACTATCAGTCAAATGTACAAAAGAGATGTGGATGCACATGCATAATATTCTTGCAAGTTGCAGGAGCACCACCATTTAGAAGTACGTTGTCCTTTCCCATAAATGTATATGGACATGCACTGAACTCTCTGGTTTTGTGCAAAAATAAGGATAGTATCCACATAAACGGTTGGGAACAATCTTTATACACATTTAGCTGGTAGTATAGTATGTCCAAAGAAAATAGTACAAAATTTGAAAAAACAAAAATAGAAAGAACAAGCCAATAGTGTACAACTAGAATGATATTTGCAAAACTCACAAGCTCATCATGGCTAATGCTAGGTTCTAGCTTGATATCAATAACATATGTTTTGAACCACTCAAAAACTTCAAGACCATCTTGCGTTTTCTCTTCCATTCTTTTCACAACACGTTCTATCTACACATAAATCATCCACAAACAAAACACATTAAAAATTCACAATCTTTAGGAGGTACATGATCAATTAATTGTGGATATATGTGGAGCATCATCCAAATTAAAAAGAAAAAGAACTTGCTGCCAGCAGCAAACCTGGCTTAGGTAGTCATCCAAGAACATTATAGCATGATCATCTTGCCCTGTGTTTAGTTTGAATATGCGCAATATTTTCTCCCTTCTCAAGGACTGGAAAAAGAAGTAAGCAGTAGCATATTTGAATCAAATTACATCGCTGAAGATTAGGAGGAAACTTAAAATTCAAAAATTAGCAGAACATATAAACGAAAAAGAAAGGACATCCCTCTATCCTTATCCATTGATACTATCATGCCTTGCCTTAAGGGGTACTTATCAAACTGAAACCAAGTGAAACTGGAAGAATCAAATTCATTAACAATGCATCACACCTCTAATTCCCTATCCACCTGCGTTCTGTCCTTTACACTGCTGTACAACTGTGAACGTAAACTAAATGGCAGAATTGAGGCCTGTAATTGCAGACATAATCGTGTTCATAAAGTACAAAGAACAAAAGGATATTCAACAATTCAAACGAAGAACCACAACAGAAATATCGGGTGCTAACTTTGTCAATGCGGGGAAATTGGGCTCGCATTATCCGAAGCGCCACTAATGTGTCACTAAATGTAAGACTTTCCTCTGCAATCAACAGCATCAAAAGTTAAAAAGAAAATTGACAAGATTTATGGATTGGAACAAGTAAAGGAAGTGAATTTACCAAGTGATGGAACTTGAGCATCAATGTCGCTGGTTTCAACTTCAGCTTCGATATCTTCTGCTCCTTCTTTTCTACGACGCTTTCTTCGTTTCGACGATTCTAAAGAAATATTCGTCTTCTCCGTTGCAAGAACACGATCCATTCTCTGGCTATCCTGCTAGAGGATATCTCGGGGGTGTCCTTCCCCCGACTAGGAAATTAAGGTTTCGTGTACTTCTCTTTCTGATTAGAAAAAAAACGTTAATAAGCTTTTTTTTATAAAAAATAGTCCCAAATCCCAATATGTAATTACAATTTTAGCACCCGCCAGTATTAAAGAGTAATCTATCTTTTAAAAATTAGACCGAAAATTGAACCAATCGAAAAAAAGATTTAAAATTTAAAAGTTCAATCGGTAATGAACCGTTATAAAATTGGTATGTAATAAATAAGAAATAAAACTTATAAGAATAAGTAAAATTAAAATATTTTATTAAAATAAAATACATCAATATCTATTATTATATAATTAATTAATAATAATAAATTTGCGTAGTGATGTTCCCGATTGGTCTGAGTTTGGGTCCCTTATTCAGGATTATCGTACTCTTTTAGCACACCGTCCTGACATTAGTGTTTCCTGGGTGAGTCGTCGTGACAATGTGATTGCACATAGGCTTGCTCGTTGCTCTTTATCTTTTTCCGATTTTCAGTTTTTTGTTTCCCCGCCAGTTTGTATTGTTAACTTTATTTAAATTAATGCATTGATTTTCCCTTAAAATTTTTTTTTTAAATAAGTAGATTGCCTAAACTTATTTTAAAAATTAAATTTAAATTAAAAAATGAACAGGTCCCACCCGATTGACTGGCACTCGTATTAAATGGTGCGGAAAGTGAGGAAATGCAGACGGAAGAGATTAGAGAAGAACAGGTTGGGAGGAAGAGCATCAACAACCCAACCTCTACATTTATGGGTTCTCATAATATCCTTGTTTTTCTTTTATCTACCCAAAAATATAAGGAAATGTAGGGCAACGACGTCTTTACACTGAAACTATAAAAACAAAAGAAGTTATGTTTTTTCTTTCCCATCATCGAAACTGAAATATTAATATTATAATAAAAAGCGTGGCGGTTGACCGGTCAAAAGCGCACATTAAAAGCTTTTATACATAAAGACGTAAAAAGCAGATTAGTTTGAATGGGATATGCATTGACTAATTGTTTTCCCATTCTTTGACTAAGCATAGATTTCACTCGTCTCTTCTCTCTCTCTCTCTCCCCTCCCCTTCCTTTCTTGTTATGTATGTGATTGTGAATCAATTCACCCCACCAAGAGAAAAAAGTAAAATGAAAAGAATAAACGATGAATACAAGTTAACGTTTAATTAATATCAGAAAACTAAGAACACCTTGTGACTAAGAAGAAGAAGAAGGAGGTGATGGTGATGGTGATGGTGCAGATGAAAAATTAGTTGATGACTCAAACTTGTAGTATTTGTCGACAGCAATAGAAACATCCCAAGTGCAGCTGAGTCCTTTTGGTATAGTCACAAGATCTCCTGCTCCGAACTCCACACACTCTTCATCTGAAGATGATCCCTTTGGATACACTTTCACTCTCCCCTTCACCAGATAGCATGTCTCCTCTGCGTCATACTTCAGCTGGTATTTCCCAGGAGAGCAGCCCCACCTTAATTTTTCGCAGAGAACAAACAAAAATACCCCCTTAAGCTTTTGGTATAATTATGCACTACTAATAACGTTAAATAAATAAAAAATTATCCACTTAGGCATGCATTAACACAATATGTGAAAGGAGAAGAAGAAGAATAAGAAGAAGAAGAAAATACTAACTTGGGCCAGCACTTGATGTTCAATTCATTAAGTTTTGACTGTGATGGGTTCTTTTCGACTGTGATCCTTAGGTTTTCAGCCATCAATTATCTATGCAAGCAAACAAAGAAGGTGAAAAGGGGAAGAGGAGGAGAAAGGGAAGGTTGCGGGTGAAACAAAACTTCTGGCGAGATTATATAAAAGCATTCTCCTTATGCATTAATAAAGAAAAGTGGGAAATATCTGTTTTAAACATGTGATGTAGAAGGATAAGGTGGGCTTTGTAAATATAATTTATAGGGATAAGCAAAAGGGGGTTTGATTGGGGGAATGCTTCTGTACACCTCATTATCAACCTTGACCTATCACATCGTGCCATGTCATTATCACCTAAACAAGTTAAATAATTCTTTTATCTAAATGTCCATATTTGTGCTTTAGCTGCAAAGTAAGAGATAATTATCAACTTTCCTGATTAAATAATTCTGTACTGAAATTTAACATCACCATGTCTAAGCGTTATGCTTAGGTATATTCAAATTATCCAAAACTAAGTCTTATCATTATGATTTGGCAGTGTCAAATACTTACTAATTCATGCCATTATCCACTTCTGTTTCGTGAGCACTTTATATAGTCCTAGTATACAAGAGCCTTTATTTTTTTTTATAATTTTGAGAAACAATATGAATAATGTAGAATTCAATTACATAACATATTTCATATAATTATTTAATTATGAGTTGACTTATAGCATTCAACACGAACAAGCAGTATGCTAATGTTTTTAAATACTTTTGCATGTGTTAAAAAGTTAAAAAGCTTTTGTTGCAAAACAACAGACAGGTTCGGTTAATAAGTACAGCATATGTATACGAACTAGTTGTTTGACTTTGAGACTGGGAATGGATCTAGTGTTTTTACTTCTTTCACGGCATATTAAGTGTGTAAAACAAAAACATGTAAGTTACAGCCTTGCAACGCGTGGTTTAGGATTGAACCTCTGTTTTTAATAAAAATGTCTGCCCATGACCTTGCTACTATTACAATATAGTGGAAATATTAAATTCTGGGATCTATCTAAATGACCTACGTTTTATTAATAATTAATTTAATGAACTTGCCTTATCGCTTACTCGCAACTGGTTAACTACTAGATACGAAACTGATTCTATAGCGCTTATTCGTACTAAGTTAACCGGTATACACTAGATCTGTATTGAATATTTGCAACTAGTTAACTACTACATTTGCTTTATTGCATTCCATCTGCTCCAAGAGATGGGAGCATTTGTGACGGCCTTCTTTGAAAAAAACTTAACAAGTCTAATGGTAGGTTCTGTTAAATGATGTATGATATGCTTGTCGCATAGTCCCGTGAATGATGGCTTTATCAAATGATAATGGGTGGGAGTTGAAGTGGATCCATGGCATATTGAATAAGGGCTCTTTGAATACTTGGATTTAGATTTTATTAAATTCAGATAATTTTTTATTATGTATAGGAGTTCCTATCACCCCTGTTCATCACTCTTTTTTTTTTTAATTACCAAAACTTATATACAAATAAGAAAAGGTTATATACACAATTAGTGATAGCCAGGAAAAAAAAACGTCTACCTTACGAAAAAGACTCACAAAGTATAAATATATAGGGACCATGAACAAAACATGCAAGAAAAAACCACGCCCTCAAAGCCTACCTATCGAGAAGCCTAAGAAAACTAAATCCACTACCCTAATACATAAATTCACCAGCAGACATGACAACACCTGTTGGATCCCCTTTTCGAAGCCTAAACATTTGAAGACAAAACAGAACTTGTCATCCCATAATGGTGGCGTGCCCACAAAAGTTGAACATCAAATAATTTAAAATTTTGAAAGTCACATGCTAAAATTCAATCATATTTCATAAATGAATTATAAGAGAGTTTATACAAGCTCATTTCAAAAATACAAAATACAAAAATACGAAATACACCTGAATACAATTTAAATGCTTATGTTTAAAATGATTCTAAATTACAAAATTTTCTAAACTAACTTCATTATAAAAGTCTCTGTTCTTGGTGTTTGTCAAACTTTGCAAGGATCACTAATTTT
>JANIHY010000009.1:19344183-19354422 GCA_027479065.1 Erythroxylum brevipes
CAAGTCCTTGATCACCATCTCTAAAGATGATGAATTGGAAATGCATGATTTATTGCAAGAGATGGGTAAAGAAATTGTTCGTCAAGAATCTAAAGATCCATGTCGACGTACAAGGTTATGGGATTCAAAAGATATATGTCAAGTGCTCACACAAACTGATGTAGAACTCTACAACATAACTTGTTGCTTAATTTGTTACTTTTCTTCCAATTACCAAGTTTTACTCATCATCATGCTCACTTTATGTTTTTGTAGGGATCCCACGCAGTGGAAAGCATTTCCCTTGATATCTCTGAAATAGGATACAGAGATTTAAGCTCTGACGCATTTACGAGCATGCCAAATCTTAAATTTCTCAAATTTTACAACTCTTTAGACCAAAGAACTAATGGAAGGAGCAAGTTACATCTTCCTCAAGGTCTTAATTATCTTCCCAATGAAATGAGGTATCTTCAATGGGATGGATATCCACTGAAATCATTGCCAGTTAATTTCCACCCGAATAATCTTTTCGCGCTTAAACTGCGTAACGGCAAGATTGAACAACTCTGGAGAGAAGGAAAGGTACGCTCATAAGAAAATAAGAGTGCTAAATACCAAAAATACAAAAGTTTTGATCAATTCTTTCTTTCACTACAGGATGATAGCAGGTTAAAATTGATGGAATCTCAAATCGTGAATCTTGGGAGAAGAATTCTTGGTGGCTGTAGTAGTTTGGTTAAAGTTCCCTTACCTCTTATCCACTTCAATAAAGTGACATCTATGGCTCTCTGGAATTGTCAAAACATTAGGAGTCTTCCAAGCCAGGTGGATCTAGAAACTCTTGAAACTCTCGACATCTCCCATTGTTCAAACCTGAAGCAATTTCCGCAAATCTCTAGCAACATAAGGTACCTATATTTAGATGGGACTGCCATTATTGAAGTGCCTTCATCTATCGAGCGTCTTAGCAAGCTCTTGCGCTTGACTATGAAGGCTTGTCAAATGGAGACTCTCCCTGATAACATTTGCAAATTAAGCTCTCTTGAATATCTTGATCTATCTCGTTGTGAAAAACTAAAGGAATTCCCTGAGATCAAGGAACCCATGGAAAATTTAAAGGAACTCGTGTTAAGTTATACAGGCATAGAAGAGCTACCATCATCTTTTACCAATCTTAAAGGGCTTGCCTCGTTGGAAATGTTCGGTGTAAAACTTAATCATTTTCCATCGAGCCTTACTAGCTTGAATTCTCTCTGTAGTTTTAAGTTATCTTTGGCAAAAGAGCTGGTGTTGTCAATGCCTCCATTAAGCTTCTTTTCATCTTTGAAGTCATTAACTCTGGTGCATTGTAATTTATGGAAATTGCCAGAGGATCTTAGCTTTTTATGCTCACTAGAAGAACTTGGCTTAAATGCAAATTATATGGAAGAAATCCCTTCAACCATCAAACAACTTTCTCAATTGAAACGTCTGTTCGTGAGCGACTGCCCAAGGCTTCAGTCTTTGCCAGAGCTTCCAGCGAGTCTAGTTGTTTTACTAGCAAGAAATTGTGAATCGCTGAAGACGATATCTACCCTCACACAGCTAAGTAGAGAGTCAGAAAACCTTCACTGTTTTTTCAATATGAGCAGTTGCTTTAAGTTGGATGAAAATGAATGTGAGGTCATCACAAATGAAGTTGTGAGAAGTCATCGTTTTGCATACGAAATGAAACATCAAAAGGTCACTCTTTATTCTCTTCCATTTTTATAAGCGCTAATAAGTAATAAACTATACACTTAAGTATGAGTTTCCTGCTGATATTGTGCATCATTTCATATTTGTGGTTCAGGGAAATATGCATCTCCCTTTCAATAATTCCGAGACAGAACTCCCATACTTTACTCTGTGTTATCCTGGAACTAGAATTCCAGAGTGTTTCTTGTATCAGAGTAGGGGAAATTCAACCAAAGTTCAGCTTCCTCTAAATTGGCTGAACAACTGCTTCTCTGGATTCGCTCTATGCATTCATTTTAATGAAGCCCAATATTCCAGGAAAGCAGCTGTGAGATATAAGTGCTACTTTGAAGGCGGAAACAATCACAGCACCAACAGTGTTTACAATGAATTTTTCATGTCACGGGTGGCTTTCGTTGATAGAGACGAGCACGTCTGTTTATGGGTTGATCATAAACTATTGGATTGGATATGTAAAAACAGTGAACTGCTGAGCCAAACCTGCTACGATGAGGTCTCCTTTGTATTCGATCAAGAAACTTGTGAAGTGAAAGGTTGCGGGGTTATTCCACTGTATGTCAGTCGAACTTCAGAGATGCCAAAAAGGTCCTTCCCGGAGGATGAACTCTATTTTAGCAGTTGAAAGGGAATTACTGAAGCAGATGGGTGACCGCTTCCCGTTCTAATTAAGTGAATTCGCTAGATTCCATTTTATTCTTGTTCGCAGAATTCAGAACATCGAGCCTTTTATTGTTGTGACCACAACCATCAGCTCTTATGTTAAGATATTTGTTAAGATATCTTATTAATTATTTTGGGCATTATTCTAATTACATATAGTTGGATATATGTGGAATATTATTATGATAAGTTATCTACCTTAGTTGGAACTTCTGAAGCAAAGGTTGCATGAAGGTTAAAATCCTAGTAAAGATTGGATTTATTCAGGACAATATCACCATATCTTAATGATAGAGGACCATCAAGCCTAACAATTTCTATCGTGAAAGAGCCCATCCAAGCTCACAATGAAGCTATAGGTTTTGCTTCAGCCTTTTGGCCTTTGTAAAGCTTGTATTTGTAAAACCCAAGTCAGCTCGTAAGTATTATGAGCCTTGATTAATGTAGAACCTTTGACCAACCCTTAAATTGACATGTTGAGTCCTAAGATAGAGCCCAAGATGTTTTGGAGGTTCAGCACAAGTTCTTGATAAAGTTTTCTTTTGTTAAGTGATGAATAAGAGCTTTTTAAAGCTCATTAGTTTCCTTAATTATTTCTATTTCAGTTTCCTTTTAATTTCTACAACTTATGGTAGTTTTATGGACAATTATGGAATATTTTATTTGTATTTATAATGCATTAGTTGCTGGAGGGAAGCCAAAAAGGCTGGAGAAACCGGATTGTGGTTATCCTAGTCTAAAACTTTCCTATTTAAACAACTAGTCTTCTATATTTGTAAGGAGATTATGATGAATGAAAATTGAGAGAATTTGCTTTGCAATTCTTAAGGGTTTGAATATTTTCCTAAAACATATCATAGGGTTTTATTAGTTTCCAAAAACTAAAGGGTTTTGTTTGTTTCCAAAAACAATCACCTATCTTTCACCCATTTAACTTTCCAACCGAATGCTACAATTCCAGCTTTCCATTTCCCAGAATTCTAGCTTCCCATTTCCAAAACGTCATGTGCAAGAAAATTCATATTTTTTTCCTACTCATCAGATCAAAAAACTTTCTTCATCAATGATGTAGTTCACTTATTGAACTTCAATTTAGCCTCAAGAGCCACCCCAAAATTTTCAGTCGTTTGCCCAAAAATGCACTTTGAAATCATCTAATCTGCAGCCATGATTTCTAGAACATAGTCGAATTAAAAAATTCATAACTTTTCATCCATTGATCCGATTAACAAAATTCCTTCACCAAAGTTGTAGTCCACATCCTATTCTACAATTTTTCTTCAAGAATCACCTCCAAATTCTAAGTCATTTGTCCGAAATTTGCCTTATAATCTTCTTGTTTGTTTGCACTTGGAAATTTTCAATTTTTACAAAACTTCAACCATCATACCTAAATACCATAACCATCACATCCAACCACCTTAGACCACTACACATCATCACTTAATAAGGATAATGTTCAGAATTTTTGGTAATTTTGGAGCTATTTTTGGCAGCCTATTTCGGTAATTTATGTTATCTAAGATAGCTGGAATTTTCAGTGATCTTATCTATCTTTGGCAGCTGCGTTTTCTCCATTGGTTGTGTGAATTTTCTGAACAACTGAGTTATTATTTTTGTGAGGGAAAAAATTGGAAGAAAATTAATCAATTTGTACAACTGTGTTTCTTTGTTATTGTGTGAGCAATTATATGCTCTATTGAGTTATTCTTGGCTGCTGTGTTTCTTCATATGTGGGTGAATAATTAGACTATTGTTTAATCGTTTCTAAGTGGAAAAACCATATATTAAAGTGATAAATTGTGCAATCGTATTTTTGGCTATTTCGGTGATGAAACACATGTTCGTTGGATGTTCTTTTTGTAACTGTTGTGTGGGGATCTCTTATGTGATTATTTCGAAGGTTCACAATAGCATTTTTGTTAAACTACTTTCCATGATTTTGAGTTGATGAGGTTGCACACATAGGAGAGTGTCTTCTGGCTCAAAGTGTTCTTGTGTTTATGTCTTTATTGATTTAATCATTGGGTCATTATTTTCATCTTTATTTACGTTCATTATTGGAAACATCCTCTGTTAAGGTTAGCACAAGGTGGTCGTGTTATTAGGAGTGAACTACTTTCACGGAATGTGAGGACGAGTGGATATTGGATAGTGTGAAAGAGTAAGTGGTGTCAACTCAGTAAAGCCTTGTATAAAATTATTGTACTTCAGTAAAAGTGATAAGCTAGGTAAAGGCCCTGTAAAAGCAGGCAAGGTGTGCTAAACAACATTATTTAATTTCAATTGTTGATTTGTTTGTTTTATGTTTCATTTTTCTGTTTGCATTTTTTTAGAATATTGAAAAATGTTAACATAGTTGCTCTATATTAAGCAACTGACAGAAATAATTCAAAGCAATTGAGGCAGAACAGGATCTTTGTGAAATTGCATCCTTAGGGACTTTCAATTGATATCAGAGCATAGTTCACCTAATCAGAACTTGGTGGGCCAAGTTAGTGTAGATCCGTGTTTCGCATTATGGCTACAAGAGAAGGGGCATCTGACATAGAGTTCTAGTGGTGATTTAATACTAGTAGTATTTTAGTAGTTTTAATTGTTTTATTAGTAAAAGACTATTTTATCCTTAGGTATTCATCTTTTAGAGTTTATATTATCTTTTGTAGTTACTTGGCGACAACTTTTGTCCGTTGGAAAACATTATTTCAAATTTCTATTGAATTTTATTTGGTTCTTCAAAGGGTGTCGTACAACCTTCAAAAAATCAAATGCTATACGTTGTGTCGGTTGGTGTCAAAGCAAGGATATCGATTGGGAGCAACGGCAACGGTCTTCTTCATGGTGTTCAAAAGGCTCAGGCTCTTTTTTTAGGAGACGAAGCGTTTCAACGTTTGGACCAACGTCTGGTTTTTTTATATTTTATATGTATGATATTGATAAGTGCAAAATCTTACATCTTTTATCCTCGTAAACTTAGTTCCTTTAGTTATTTTTATTACACATGAAATGCGCATGATTATTAATATTTTATAATTTAAGGCCTAAATTATTTCTTCTAATTTTTTCTTGTAAAAATTAACATAAGCTGAAATGTTTTATTGTTAGTTAATGGACTGATACAATTAGAGAAGGCGTCAAAACGACAATGCAGGTAGCAATGGGAAGCAAAGCAAAATGGTTGTCGGTAGCAATGGGAAGCAAAACAAAGCGTTAGCAGATGGATAATGAAGCAAAAACGCAACACCACAAGATGACAATGTAGGACGGTAGAAATAAAAGGAGACTCTAGCAGAAGAAAAACACTTTAGCATATGCAAAAAGCTTCAAAACGATAGGCCAAAGAGGGGAGCAATTAAGCAGAAAATCCAAGAGTAAAAGACAGTCCAGCAAAATGAGGCAAAATGGCTAAAACAGTCCGAGCCAGAAAAGAAAAATAAAGTGTAGAGCCAAAAGAGCAAAAATGTACAACAGGGCAAAAGAGGAAAATGACAACAGTAGATGATTACTACGTCAGCACCCTATAACTTTTTCAGAACTTGACACGAGTGTGTTAAGAGAACATGTGCACTTTTAACTTCTTCATGACTCAAACTCAGGGCGCAGGTGAGTTGGTAAGGGGCTTTCCTGGTTTAAGTGAGGTCGTGGGTTCGAATCTCCCTTATATATGCAGCCGTTTAAAACTTGTGGTTTGAGCTTTGCTTCCCGCAAAGAACCTATCCGGTTCGAGCGGGGATTAGTCTGGATGTGGATGGCTTAAAAGTATCTTCCCATAATTAGGACCCTTCTAAAACACCTCGTGGGCAACCAAAAAAAACTTCTTCATAATTCAGTCAAAATAGCTAAAAGTTACCCCAAACTTGTTCCCATATGTTCCTTTCCCTCAAAATAAGTGAACTGCAACTTAAAAATACAATAGAAATGAATTAAATATCAAAAATAATAAAAATTTTCAAATAATTAAGCAAAATGTACTAAATGTAGGACAAAAATATGATCTATTAAGCATTTATGATAAACTAATGCTTGTATCAGCAAGTGCATCATTATTGCAAGCAGTGTCTCTAATAGTTATTCATGAACAAAAAAAAATTTAGATGAGGACTGTTATTATTTTTCATAGTAGCTATGATAATAGTTAGCTAGCTTTTAGCCCTTCTCTTAAGTTGGTTGGGCTTGTTGTTAACTTTGCTTTAAGATTAGTTGTAATTTGAAATTGCTTGTAAATTTTATCCCACCCAAATCAATTATTTGTTACCTTTCAAAACGAAAAACTTGTACATAGTTTGAGTCATGACTTAAGAGAAAAAAAAGATTGAAGGAAATTTGATGTTAAATTTTGTCCCTTTGTACTTACTCTCTTCTTATGCATTTTTTCTTCTAAAACTTTTAGCAAAAATTGGCTCCCTTTTTCAAAGTCCCTAGCATCATTATTTTCCTTTTAAAATTTTGTTACTATAACCCCATATTTTTTATATTTATTTTTCAGTACTAATCTAATGGCATAAGCCCAAACTTTTAAAATTTATTATTTGGTCGAAGTAATTTGATTTTCAAATGTTCTTAAAGAAGTTGTTATTTCCTAATTAGTTTTTTTCAAGTAAGAGAAATGTTGTAATTTTTTTTATGTGATTTATAATTAGTAAGTATTTTATTTTACAACTGAGTCAAATAGACATATAAGCTCTTAATTATACCTATGACCCTATTTTAAGTTGTCTTCTTAGCAGACTTTTGGTATGACTATGATGTAGAGTTATTAGCATACGTTAATGCAAAAGTTTTATCCTCAACTAATAAACTTGAATCTCTATTCCTATCTCATAGTTACATATTGGTTGGGTCGGTCGTGCTAGGCCCAAGCTTAGACTCAAAACGGCTCATGGGCCGACCGGCCCATCCCTTGAGGATTAACCTAATTCCCAAAGGTATTAGCCATATAAATTCATTACCTCATCATGAATAAGGTACAATTCCAATAACCCTATTTTTCTCATTATTTACCATCCATCAAAACTCTCTCAAAAGACTTATTTGAGCGTCGGAGTGGCCTACCGGAAATCAACCCCCAACGTGCCTTTATTGTTTTGCAGATATCTTTGACCCAGAATCAATCAATCTCATGGATCTAAACAGCAGCGCCCAGCCCTACCAGAATTCGACAGAACCAATTGGCACCCACCGTGGGGCCAAGCATCAAGGCACCACTTCCAGAAACACGCAGATCAGCCAGGCGGCGGCGACGAACCCCGACCTAGCTGCTGTTGTGGCGCTTGCATTGCAGCGAATGGGCTTGCGGCTACCCGTCGCCCTTCCATCGCCGCATTCCAATCACCAAACACACCCTCCGTCCCTACACCAAAACCCTAGTATAAACGCGCGACCTCCTCAACGCTTACACCAACATGATCAACCACAACAATTCCAAAACCAAGACCAAGAAGCACAAACCGTGGCCCTAGAGGATGACGCTTGAACCAGCTCACATCCTCACATCCAATACCCCCTCAACACGAACCCTCATGCACCACAACCAGCCTTCCTCACATGGAGACAAATAGAAGAAGCGACTGATCTATTGATCCGCCAAATCTTACAGTCTCAACCGGAACAGCAGCAAACACCGACTCGGCAGGTTGGTGTGATGGTCGATCAGCACTCTACGGAAGCCCTAGAAAAAATCGTGGACCACCGGATCAACGTCCTGGCCAACCCTCGACACAATACAGCTTTCCTTTCATTCCAGAGATCCTGGATAGCCTCCCAATGGTCAGTACTAAGATACTGACGCCAGAAAAGTATACTGAAAAGACCGATCCTCTTGACTATCTACAGCACTTCCAATCGATGATGAACCTGCATTGCGTTCCAGATGCCATCTAATGTAAATCCTTCTGCACAGCCTTTCAAGAAGGAGCCCGAAGATGGTTCATTAGCTTGCCCCCGCATTGTATAACTAGTTTTGAGGATTTTAAGCTACTATTCCTCAACCAGTTTGCTACAAGCAAACGGCCACAAAAGACTGCCTTAGAAGTAATGCAGTTTACCCAAAAAAGGAACCAGAGTTTGCGGGAGTTCATCACCCGATTCAACAACGAAGCTGTCGAAGTTCCTGACCTCACCTGCTCGTCCATGTTGGCCGCCTTGATGAGCAATACGAGAGATGACGAGTTCAAGAAGTCGTTGGCTCTTGATCAACCCAGGTCTATCCAAGAGATAAGAAATCAGGCAGACAAATACATCCAGCTGGAGGAAGTGTTGAAAAACACAAAACGCAGAGCGGATGACTACTGGCCGAGTAGTAGGGCCGATGATTCACATAAACGACAGAAGGATCAGTCTAACTAGAGGAAGTCGATCGATCGAAAGGACCAGAGGCGAGAGTCCTTCACTCCGCTCAACAGGCGATATGCGGAAGTTCTAAAGTTCATGAGAGTAGAAGGGGAATGCCTCCGAGAACCCAATAAATTGAAAACTCCTCTTAAGAAGAGGGATTCTTCTTTATATTTTCGTTTCCACAGAGATGTTGGTCATGACACGGAGGATTGTTGGGAATTAAAAAAAGAAATCGAACTCCTTATCCAAAGGGGAAGGCTGGGAAGATTTTTGAAGTATGGAAAAAATGCCGATCGAGATAATAAGGGCAGGAGCGGTCGGTCTGATAATTGGCGAAAACCATGGAGACAACACATGAATGATGGCGGAAGGCAGGCCAGGAATGTAGACGACCGACACGATACGAGAAGACAGTCCAGGGCTAGAGATGACAGAAATACTAGACAACAGGATGATTGACCGGTCAGAGTCATAAACATGATTTTTGGCGGTAGCGCAATAGAGGGTCCACCGTCAAAGGAAGGAAGCGGTATGCCAGGCAGATCGCTGAGGGTCAGTCAGCAGCGAAAAAGTCGCAAGTTAATGAGGTGATCTCGTTTGACGAGTCTGACCTGGCTGGTGTCAGTTGTCCTCATGATGACGCACTCGTGGTTACTTTGAATATGGACGGTAGTGAGGTGAAGCGTGTAATGATTGACACAGGCAGCTCGATCGACCTGTTATACTACGATGCTTTTAAGCAGATGGAGATTTCGAAAGAACGACTACTACTGATAGAGGGGCCAATCAAAGGGGTAATAGGAGCATCTGCCTATCCATTCGCTCGAGTCCAGCTGAACGTAAAGTTTGGACAAAAGCCATTCCAAGTAGTGAAGAATGTCGAATTCCTAGTTGTGAAGTTCGTAGGAGCCTACAATGCCATAATTGGAAGAGTCACGCAAAACGCCCTCAGAGCTGTCGTCTCAACTTATTATCAGGCGATGAAATTTTCAACACCCCATGACGTCGGTATTATCAGGGGTCAACAAAGAATCGCTCGGGAATGCTACTTGGCAGAAACAAGAACCCTCGAGGGAGCGGTAGTACTGGCAAGTTCTCTTGATGTGAGAGCAGATGAAGAAACCGAGAGGATGAACCCTGTAGAAGAAACTCAGCAGGTCATGCTGGATGAAGAAGACCGATCTAAATTCACAAATTTGGGTGCCAAACTCGAAAAAGGGCGGCCGCAGCAATCACAAGTTTCTTGGTAGAGAACCGATCGGTCTTTGTTTGGGTTCCGAGCGACATGCCTGGAATCTCCCGAACGATAACATCCCATTCCCTGGGTATTCAAAAAAACTATAGACCGGTCAGACAGAAGAAGCGATGGCACAGCAAAGAGCGGCAGGAGGTGATTGAGAAAGAAATAGAGAAGCTGCTTGACGCCGGGTTCATTCGGGAAGTCAAGTATCCCGAATGGTTAGCCAATGTGGTATTGGTGAAGAAGAAGAACGGAAAGTGGAGAATGTGCATTGACTTCACCGACCT
>JANIHY010000009.1:19701602-19713652 GCA_027479065.1 Erythroxylum brevipes
GTTTGCGATCGTAGCACTTCCTTACTGTGGGATATGCGTCGGAACGACCCACGGGCGTCCCGGTGTGTACCCTACGGAGAGGGGACGCTACAGATCATAAGTGTTCATATTGTTACATGAAGTAGGTGAGGTTATAATATTAGGCATAGTAGAGCTGTAAGAAGAAAAAGCAGAACTATTTGTGTTCAAGTATGTTAAGGAGCAACCTTGGAAGAAGACAAAATTCAGACAACTTGTGAATTGGGGATCAAATTAGGAATGGTAATTATAAAAGAAGTAGGAATATTAAAGATAAAAGGAATTCTATAGGAGGGAAAGAGAATATGGTTAAATTAGGATGATAATTGTTCTAGAAGAAAGAATGTTGAAGATAAAGGAACTTTATAGGAAGGAAAGACAACATGGTCCATGTCATCACTAGTATGAGTTTTGAGTTAATTAATATTTTATTTGTGAATGTGAAAGGGTCAATTTGAACTTTAACATTTTCACCATAATTTAACTTTAATTCAAAATTTTCTGAAGATTTAAAATGAATCCTAATTTTAAAAAATATTTAATTGGGCAAAATTTGTTTGACCCCATATGGTTTGGCATACTATCAATTTACCCTTGACTTTTAAAAATTGCCTATAGCCTCCTATAGTTTTAGCTTTATAATATATGTCTCCTTTGTCATCTTCCTTTATAACCTGAACTGCTAGTTTTAAAATGATGTCATGTAATGCCACATATATTGTCACATATAGTGCCACATGTAGAAAATAACATTGTTTTATATTTTAAAGATGACATGTGTTATAAAACTAAAACTATAGGGGCCATTGATGGTTTTTAAAAGTTATGGAGTATGTTGATAATATGCCAAGTCATAGGGGGTCTAGAGAATTTAACCCTACTTAATTTAACTGCTAATTTAATTTCCATGTCAAGATTCCATTAAACTATGTCATCATCACTTCTTTTAATATTTTTTGTGGAGTTTCTTCTTAGTTGAGCAACCTAACTAGCATGAGGAGCTGTAAAGGAAGTCCTTCACTAGATGATAGCATTTGGAAAGTTATAGATTTATAAAATTTAGAAAAGAATTTTCATTGGTCTCTCCTAAGGTATTCATCAAAACTTTCAAACAACATTACTAAACATAGGTGAAAATAGAGATGCTTTTGAAGCATATATCAACCTATAATTGATTAGATAATGATTCAATAATGCTTATTCATCTAATTAATAATATAAGAATCATCAACAATGTTTATCCAAGGAAGGTTCTAATCAATATTTTGATGAAAACAAAACACAAGTACTACAAACGAGTTTTATTTTTTATGAAAGCAATATGAGAGCAAATTGTAGCCATGCATAAATAAAGAGGCATTTCATGAAGTTTCTAAGGAAAAGTTGAAGTTTATCATTGGAAATGAATATCAAAGTGAAAACACTGTGATAATTTTAAAGACTCGCCATACATAAACACATGATTATTTAAATTAATTACTTGAGTATTTTCATTCATCAAGAGGGATTAAAGTTATAAAACATTCTTTGTGAAATATTTTGAAAGATATTTGGATTAAGAAAACAAAGTCTGATCATTTGAAATAATTAAAATCATGATTTTTGGGAGATTAGTCAAACTATAAATGGTAGGAAACGACTAATGTAAGAAAAAATTGTCAAGATTGATTTATCGAGATTTTATAACAATATTTGTTAAATAATAGTTAATGACTAGGGAATCTTGTGTATTTAATGCACATTGTTGATCAATGTGCTACACTAAACCAATGCTTTATAACTAACCAATGCAATAGCTTGCTTTTGGCTCCAATGGCTAGTTTAGGTCTCAAAATAATATAAATATTTTTTCTCACTAGTTCTTGCATTAAAAAAGTATTTAGGTGTTTTATACACATATATTTCAAGATTTTTCAAGCATTTGAGCATTCGTTGTCTCATTTTTAGTTAGTGAGCCTATTTATCTTTATTAAAATGGTCAACTCATTCTTTTGACTTGTAAATTCTTTTTGTGAGTGGTGCTACTCTTCACCTTAGAGAAACATTGTTAGAATAGTTTCTCTTTACTCATGAAGAATAAGATTATTTTAATACAGTTCCTCTTCACCTTGATGAAAGAAGAGACTTAGTGAAAATTCTGAGAAATGTCTTGAAGAGTAGACATAAGCAAGGCTTATTTGTCAAACCACTATAAACCAATTTGTGTTTCTTCTTCCCTACTCTTATTAAATTAATTCTTGATTATACTATTAATTTACATTAATTTTTTATTACATATTGATTCTTGTCAAATTACATCATTTAATTAAAAAATAAAATTTTAATTTTACAAACATTCAATTCACTCGTCCCCATTTTGGGTATCATTGGTGATTAATAAGTGATATCAGAGTGATTCTCTTAAGTTAGCATTTCAAACAAAATTCTAGGGTAAAGATCATAATGGCATAGTTATGTTCATCCTTATAAATCTAAGACTAATAAAATAATAGTAGAGCCCTATTCTTTGATGGCAATGACTATCTTTATTAGAAAAATAGGATCAAATTGTTTTGTTGACTAAAAATATTGACTTGTAGGAAATTGTTTCAAGTAGTTTATGCATTCCTACCAAAGTTATAGATGATAAAAAATTTCCCAAACTAAAATAAGAATGTGATACGTAAGATAAGAGACTAATTTCCTTGAATAGCAAGGCTGTTCATATTTAATTTTATGCATTAGGAAGAAATGAATTCAATAGATTTTTATGTATATGAAATGGCTCATAAAATTTGGCACATTTTAAGAGTTAAATATGAAGGAACAAATAAAGTAAAGGAGAGTAAAGTGAGCAAGCTAACATATCAATATGGAATGTTTTAAATGAAGTATGATGAAAGCATATCTAATATATACACTAAATTTATTGATATTATCAATGATCTTAAAGGCCTAGGCAAGATATATAATAATGATGAAATGGTAAGGAAATTAAAGGTCTCTTCCAAAGTCTTACAATGCCAAGGGGACCATAATCTAAGAATTAAAATACCTAAATGTGTTACCATTGAAGGAACTTAACAAATCCTTACTCATGTAAAAAAAAAAAAAGGCTCAAGGAGTCTTAAAAAGAAGAAAATATGGTTTTTGGGATATATAAATTATCTTTCAAGGCTTCTAAGAAGGAATTAAGCAAAGAATAAGAGAATGAAATTGATAAGGAAGATATAGCTCTAGTCACAAGGAAATTCAAGAAGTTTTTATTAAAAAGGAACTTT
This sequence comes from Erythroxylum brevipes, assembly GCA_027479065.1. Taxonomy (NCBI): domain Eukaryota; kingdom Viridiplantae; phylum Streptophyta; class Magnoliopsida; order Malpighiales; family Erythroxylaceae; genus Erythroxylum; species Erythroxylum brevipes. The sequence goes on from JANIHY010000009.1 coordinate 19,704,881, forward strand.
TAAAATATAAAAGACTTTAAGAGTGGTAAGATAGATTCAAAATGAAACTCATATAACATTTGTGTTTTATAAAATATAGGAAACTTAGAAACATAATGTCTCAATGCCCTATCCTTAAGGAAAATAACAATTATAATAGAAATGATAAGAAGGAGAATATAGTGATTGAATTTGTCCATAAGTACATAGAATCAAATGTAGCAAGTTATTAAAACTGCAGTATTCTAGATTATCGATTTTTTTGAAGACTATAATACTATGTTTACTAATCATAAATAAGTAAGAAAACTAAAATAAATGAGATTAATATAATTAAATCATGAAACTAATCAAGGTACTTAAATAACAAAGGCACGTCAAGAAAAAACATTAGGAATTTAGGTTTCACTTTTGTAGAATTCTAGTTATCATATAATATTTATTATTATGGTTAAAATAATAATCAAATTAATGTATTATGTGCTCTCTCATTGCATACAGGTAAACTCAACTAGGTAATTACCAAGTTTTAATATGCAATTCAACCTAATAAAACTTATTAAGAATATTTACTCTATTTAGTTATCATAATAATCTAAGACATCCCTATCTTTAGATATAAGGTGTTTAGTCTCCTAATGTGTGGTTCATACTTACACCTCTTAGTCCTTCGTACTAAGATTAAATTTATGATGTTTGTTCCAAAAAATTATGAATTAAGAACAAAGAGAATAAATTCAACTAAATGATAATAAATTATACACTAATAATCGAAGAATCTATCATAAGCTACATCCTTAACCCTAACTAGGGTTTTCACTATTGAACATAACAAGAACAGGAATAAGAACAACAACTACCAAGTGATTGAGGGGTCTCAGGAGGTCTAAAAATTTGCAACCTTATCCCTAACTAATAGAGAGGTTATTATATAGCTCCTCACTCTCGTAAGACATGTACCCAACATCCTGAGTAATATCCAGGTACGTGCCCCGTGAGGGTGGCGTGCTAGCGCATTCAGTCAGAACAATGCACATGTATGTGGAAATCAATCATCAAATTGGTCCTACTTTATTTCATAAACATTTTTCATTTACAAGTGTTACCAACATTTTTTAGATCATCATAATTTCATTTATCATTAGGGCTCAGTTCATACACAAAACACTCACAATCGTCATTACACTTTCATCAATCTCTTTTACAAAACATTGCCAAATTTCACTAGTTATTACACATGGAAATATTTGAATAAATATTGTACAAAAATCGCAAAATATACAAATGTATACAAAAATAAGAAAATACAAATGCAGAAGAAAACTAATCTCGACCTCTACCTCTTACTTGAATGTAGTGATTATACTCCCGTTTGCCCAATAGGGTAACTCTTCTGAGCCTAAAAAATATTGTAAATTTTGGGTGAGTTTTGCAAACTCATTGAGTGACCATCCTCGATAACTCACTCAGTCACATAACACATAATTCACATCATTTATCTAATAATCACATTGAATCACATACACATGATCAGTCATTTCACATTTTACATTCAACACATTATAATCATTCATATCGTGCATGTGCAATGCATATGAGACTCACTTTCAATTTGTTACTTTGTTTTGACCGAGTGTTTTTTTTCACTGGCTTATATCCCTTAGTAGATATCAGGCTGGCCCATATCCCTTGTGGATATCAAGATGTATCGGATAATTTCCCATATCCCTTAGTGGATACTAGGTACATTCACAACTGAGCCTAGGGCTCTTATCGTATATCGAGTGTTAAGCTCTTTTTCACTGGCGACTCCAATCACAACTGCCTTTATCTTTCATTGCATTCATGTAATGAAATTCATCAATCATATTTTCATATCCTCATTCAATCACATGCGTATATTATCGGACCTTAGTTCGATATTCAACATTAAAGTTGAGAATCACTTTTCATTTATATGCAAATACACATTCAGAACATACTTATCATTGGACTGTGGTCCGATATTTAACAATCAAGTTGTGTACACTTATTTCAATCAAATTCACATACAAGTTGTACTTTAAATTTCTCACATTTATCAAAATCCTCGGACATATATTGTTCGGAACCAACACATTCATATTGCATAATCATTCAATTCACAATATAAATAAAACAAACAGTAAAGTAAGACCGTCTAGGTCTACTCACAGTATGCTTCAAATTAACATTTGCTTCCAAGATCTGGAATCGTCTGAATGTGGATATTTATTCTGCATATCAAATTTATAAAATATGTACGTTGCACACACATTATTAATAATTGCACAATCACATAACATTCACTTTTACACATATGTATGTGTGTAATGTATGATGCATGCTCAATGACAATCCTGGGTATCTTATCAGATTTCACATTATTTCCACATTCGCATTTTATAACTCAATTACTTGTCACTTCATTCTCAGCATTATTTGCTCTCATAATAACAATTTTTCAATCACTTTAACTTGATACCCATTACTCCTCTTCTTTGAATCACAACTACAATCATATGAATTTCTTTATTCCCAATAAACTCATACCTTTGGTACTTTGATAACAACAATTAATTCACTAATGTTATTCCAACATTAAAAGATCAAACATTACCCAAACTCTCATTTCTTCTTATAATTTGAAAACACATCTACATATTACTATAAGAGTAAGTATAAGGAAAACATTAGCAGTTTTAACAAAGGGACTAAATTTTTTAGTATAATCAATATATAGACATTGATCAAAAAAGTTTTCCATAAAATGATCTTTATAGTAGGTAATGAATCCATTACGATTCCTATTGATTTGTACACCCATTTACACTCAATAATAAGTTATGATGTAGAGAATGGGATTAGGGACCAAGATTTTGTTTTAGCTAAAAATCTTCACTTATGGCATCACATCGATGAGGGTGCTAATTGAATTGAGTAAATGAGATAAGATCAATTTTGTAAATGGAGGTGAGGGATTATAAGTGTCAAATTAATGGACCATATGGGAAGAGAGATCATAAGTGTTCGTATTGTTATATGAAGTGGGTAAGGTTATAACATTAGGCATAGTAGAGGTGTAAGAAGAAAAAGGAGAACTATTTGTGTTCGAGTATGTTAAGGAGCAACCTTGGAAGAAGACAAAATTCAGACAACTTGTGAATTGGATAGGAATATTAATTATAAAAGAAGTAGGAATATTAAAGATAAAAGGAAGTCTATAGGAGGGAAAGAAAATATGGTCAAATTAGGATGATAATTTTACTAGAAGAAAGAATGTTGAAGATAAAGGAATTTTATAGGAAGGAAAGGCAACATGGTCAAGGTCATCACTAGTATGAGTTTTGACTTAACTAATATTTTATTTGTGAATGTTAAAGGGTCAATTTGAACTTTAACATTTTCACCATAATTTAACTTTAATTCAAAATTTTCTAAAGATTCAAAATGAATCCTAATTTTAAAAAATATTTAATTGGGTAAAATTTGTTTGACCCCATATGGTTTGGCATACTATCAATTTACCCTTGACTTTTAAAAATTGTCTATAGTCCCCTATAGTTTTAGCTTTATAATATATGTCTCCTTTGTCATCTTCCTTTATAACCCTAACTATGAGCTTTAAATTGATGTTATGTAATGCCACATATATTTTTACATATAGTGCCACATGTAGAAAATAACATTGTTTTATAGTTTAAAGATGACAGGTGTTATAAAACTAAAACTATTGGGGGCTACTGATGGTTTTTAAAAGTTAGGGAGTACATTGATAATATGTCAAATCATAGGGGGTCTAGAGAATTTAACCCTACTTAATTTAACTACTAATTTAATTTCCATGTCAAGATTCCATTAAACTCTGTCATCATGACTTCTTTTAATATTTTTTGTGGAGTTTCTTCTTAGTTGAGCAACCTAACTAGCATGAGGGGCTATAAAGGAAGTCCTTCACTAGATGACAACATTTGGAAAATAATAGATTTATATAATTTAGTAAAGAATTTCCATTGGTCTCTCCTAAGGTATTCCTCAAAACTTTTAGACAACACTACTAAACATTGGTGAAAATAGAGATGCTTTTGAAGTATATATCAACCTATAATTGATTAGATCATGATTCAACAATGTTTATTCATCTAACTAATAATATAAGAATCATTAACAATGTTGAACAAAGGAAGGTTCCAATCAATATTTTGATGATGGCAAAACACAAGTACTACAAATGAGTTTTATTTTTGATGAAAGCAATATGAGAGCAAATTGTAGCCATACATAAATAAAGAGGCATTTATGAAGTTTCTAAGGAAAAGTTGAAGTTTATCATTGGAAATGAATATCAAAGTGAAGGATAAAGAACATCAATATATATTAAGGTTATAGTTAATTTGTAATTTAAGAGGATCAAGACATATTAAAGTTTTAGGTAATTTGTAATGTTTATTTTACTTTTACGTAAAACAATGTGATAATTTTAAAGACTCACCATACGTAAACACATGATTATTTAAATTAATTACTCGATTATTTTCATTCATTCAGAGGGATTAAAATTATAAAACATTCTTTGGGAAATATTTTGAAAGATATTTGCATTAAGAAAACAAAGTCTAATCATTTGAAATAATTAAAATCATGATTTTTGGGAGATTAGTCGACCTATAAAGGGTAGGAATCGACTAACGTAAGAAAAATATTGTCAAGATAGATTTATCGAGATTTTATAACAATATTTGTTAAATAATAGTTAATGACTAGGGAATCTTGTGTATTTAATGCACATTGTTGACCAATGTGCTATACTAGTTGACCAATGCTTTATAAGTAACCATTATAATAGCTTGCTTTTGGCTCCAATGACTAGTTTAGGTCTCAACATAGTATAAATAATTTTTTCCCACTAGTTCTTGCATTAAAAAATATTTGGGTGTTTTATACACATATTTTTAAGGGTTTTCAAGCATTTAAGCATTCGTTGTCTCATTTTTATTTAGTAAGCATATTTATCTTTATTAAAATGGTCAACTCATTCTTCTGACTTGTAAATTCTTTTTCTAAGTAGAGCTACTCTTCACCTTAGAGAAACATTGTTAGAATAGTTTCTCTTTACTTATGAAGAATAAGATTGTTGTAATACGGTTCCTTTGCACCTTGTTGAAAGAAGAGACTTAGTGAAATTCTAAAAAATTTCTTGAAGACTAGACATAAGCAAGGCTTATTTGTCAAACCACTATAAACCAATTTGCGTTTCTTCTTCCCCACACTTACTAAATTATTTATTGATTATACTATTAATTTACATTAATTTTTTATCATATATTGATTCTTTTCAAATTACATCATTTAATTAAAAAAATAAAATTTTAATTTTACATACATTCAATTCACCCATCCCCATTTTGGGTATCATTGGTGATTAATAAGTGATATTAGAGTGATTCTCTTAAGTTAGCATTTTTAACAAAATTCTAGGGTAAAGATCATAATCACATAGTTATGTTCATCCTTATAAAGTTAAGAGTGATAAAACAATAGTAGAGCCTTATTCTTTAATGGCAATGACTATCTTTATTAGAAAAATAGGATCAAATTGTTTTGTTGACTAAAAATATGGACTTGTAGGAAATTGTTTCAAGTTGTTTATTCATTCCTACTAAAGTTATAGATGATAAAAAAAAGTTCCCAGACTAAAATAAGAGTGCGATACTTAAGATAAGAGACTAATTTCCATGAATAGCAAGGCTGTTCATATTTAATTTTTTGCATTAGGAAGAAATGAATTCAATAGATTTTATGCATATGAAATGGCTCATTAATTTGTGATTTATAAAAATCCTCGTCTAAACCCCATACAAATAATTTCTCTAAATCTTCAGGGCAAAAATCACTGCTGTCAACTCATACAGCTTCAATTGCGAGGCATAAGCTATTACTTTGTCTCCCTACATCAACACACAACCCAAACCCTTTCTTGAAGCATCACTGTAAATTGTATAACGGTCATCTCCCATAGGCAAAGTCAAAATTGGAGCACTTATCAATATGTGCTTAAGCTCCTCAATGGTTTTCTGACATTCATCATTTTAGATAAACTTATAATTTTTTCCTTAACAACTTAGTCATCGAAGTAGCTATCATAGATAACCCTTCAACGAACCTCCTGTAATAGCCTGCTAGACCTAAAAAAACTCTTGACTTCTGCAACTATCTTTGGTACATGCCAATTTAATACTGGTTTAATTTTTCTCTGATCAATATGTACCGCATCCTTCGAAATCACATGTCCAAGGAATACCACCTCATGAAGACAAAATTCGCATTATCTAAATTTGGCATAAAGCTCCTTTCCCCTCAGTGTCCGCAACATTATCTTGAGATGTTTCTCATGTTCCTCTTCACTCTTGGAATAAATCAAAATGTCATCGATAAACACTATGATAAACTGATCCAGATACTTCTTGAATATCCTATTCATAAGATCCATGAATGCAGCTGGAGCATTAGTCAATCCAAATGACATGACTAGGAACTTAAAATGCCAATAATGAGTCCTAAAAGCTGTCTTGTTTACATCAGACTCTCTGATTCTGAGCTGATGATAGCCTGTCCTGAGGTTAATTTTAGAAAAGACATGCACCCTTGCAATGGGTCGAACAAATCATCGATTCGTGGTAAAGGATACTTGTTTTCAATGGTTACCTTGTTGAGTCTCCGATAATCAATACATATACGTCATGTTCCATCCTTCTTCTTAACAAACAAAACAGGCGCTCCCCTTGGCGATGAACTTAGCCTTACATACCCCTTCTCTAATAGCTCTTCCAACTGTTCCTTAAGCTCCTTCAGTTCAGCTGGAGTCATTCTATACAGTGGTATAGAAATGGATACGGTACCGAGAATCAAGTTGATAGTAAACTCAATTTCCATCACCAATGACAAGCCAGTAAATCTTGTGGGAAAATGTCGGGAAACTCCCTCACAATCAGAAAATCTTCTAACTTCCTTTCATTCACATAGGTATCCACGACGTGTGCTCAGAAGGCTTCACACCCCTTTTTCATTATCCTGTCAGCTAACAAAGCTGAAATTATTCTAGGTGACAGCATTATTCTGTCTCCTCTAAAAGCACCTTCTTTCCATTTCCAAAGTCAAACTCTACCTCTTTGAGACTACAGTCTAACTTTGCACAATATTTCTCCATGGTATCTATACCCAATATAACATCTAGACCCTGTATCTCTAGAGGCAACAAGTCTATTACTAGTCTAGCACCTTCAATAACTAGTTCACAATCTCTATATACTTGACTTATTATCATTTTCCTCCCGAAAGGAGTGTTAACAATCAATGGATTTTCCAATGGCACCAAATTCACACCACATAATGTCATGCTTGCAGAAACAAATGAATGTGTGGAGCTAGAATCAATCAAGAAATATATTTCATAATTAAATAACTGAGCCATATCTGTGACAACTTCAAGCGTGGTTGCGGTCTCCTCTTTGATTATGAAAAATACACTTGCCTATGCCTGTCCCCTTGGCATTTCTGGAGGAATAGCCTTCCTCCCAGCCCCAGAACTGCCCACCTCAGTGACTGACTTGGTTCCCACTGTTTCTGCTCTCCTTGGGGCTTGCAGCTGCGACCCCTCTTGCCTTGTCATCTGGGGACATTCCCTGATAATGTATCCCTTCTTCCTGCATCGAAAACATGCTCTATGTAACTTGAAGCACTCTCCTTTTTGACACTTCCCACAATGTTCACATTGAGGGTTCATGTACCTGCTCCTCTCCACTTTGCTATTGCCTCCCACAGTTGACGTTTGCACTGAAATTGCCCTTGTTTGCTTGTCCTTAGCAGAGTCACTACTCCCCACCTCACTTTATGTATGGAAGCTCTTCATACCCTCCTTGGGCATTGGGACACTTATCCCCTTCTTGGAAGACTGCTTCCGAATCTTCCTCTTCTTATTCACTTCATATTTTATATTCTCCAATTTCTCAGCTTGGAGTGCAGCATCTACCAATTGCTGGTCGTCATAGAAGTTGTGGATCAATACCTTCTCCTTGATCCCCAAATGAAGTCCTCCTTCAAACTTGCGGCACTTATCCTCCTCATTCGTAACAATGTTAGCCGCATAACGTGAAAGCTGGGTGAACTTCAGCTCATACTCACTCATACTCATATCCCTCTGTGTGAGATTTAGAAACTCCCTGGCCTTCTCTTGTACACATACCCTTGAAAGGTATTTCTTCCTAAAAGCTTCCACAAAGTCTCTCCATGACAATACCAGAGGTAAAACTTGACTATGGGGCACTGATTCCCACCAATGGAGTGCATCCCCTTGCAGTAAGCTTACTACATAATCCAGTTTCACCTCATTAAAACACTTCATCTACACCAGGACTCTTTCTATCCTCTTTAACCATACTTCAACCTCTTCAGGATTTGTAGTTCCATTGAAATCCACAACCCTATACTTGCAGAGCTTATCATATTGTCCAGTCTTCTCCACTGGAGCTTGCATTGGGACTTGTGACCCTTGCCCCATGGCATATGTGAAAGCTTGAGCAAAGGCTTGAAAAAATTGTGGATCTAAAGGGTTTACTTGAGGCATAGGAGGAGGAGATGGTGTGTAACATCCCGTTACCGATGTGAGGGCATATCGGTAATTTGGATGGAGTGAGCAGTAAGTGCATTCATGATTGAATTGCACATATAGTGAGTCTGCATCAGTGATATGAGTCTATTGCACATGCATATTCAGTG
>JANIHY010000009.1:19861870-19874848 GCA_027479065.1 Erythroxylum brevipes
CATTTATGGCTTCACTATCACAAAATCCTGCTTTATATCCAGAATTTCAGATAGTGGACAAGAAGCTTTATTTTAAAAATCGTGTGGTGATTCCTGGCCATTCCCTTCTTCGACATAAGCTTTTATCTGAATCTCACAACACTTTGTGCGGGACATGGGGGGTACTTGAAAACTTTGAAACGTCTTTCCTTGAATTTTTTTTGGCCACGGATGAAACATGATGTAAAGTTATTTGTTCATAATTGCTTAATTTGTCAGTAGAACAAATACCAAACATTGGCACCTGTTGAACTACCACAACCCTTGTCTTTACCTGACAAAATATGGGAAGATGTCTGACTTGATTTCTTCATTGGCCTTCCCAAATATGGTGGTTTTGATACAATCCTCGTTGTTGTGGATCGTCTTAGCAAGTATTCTCATTTCATTCCCTTGTATCACCCTTTTACCGCAAAAACGGTTGCTCCTATTTTTTGCAGGGAAATTGTGCGCTTAAATGGCATTCCCAAGTCTATTGTCTCTGATAGAGACGTCATCTTTCAAAGTGCTTTCGGGCAGGAACTTTTTAAGTTTAGCGAAACTCGTCTATGTATGAGCACTGCCTACCATCCTCAGTTTAACGGCCAAACAGAGGTTGTTAATAGATGTTTGGAAGCTTATCGCTGATGTTTTGCACATGAACAACCTCGTACTTGGAGCAAGTTTCTAGCTTGGGCTGAATATTCCTTTAACACTGACTTTCATTCTTCAACTGGGACTTCCCCTTCTAAAATTGTCTATAACAGAAAGCCTCCTACCTTACATCCCTATATTCCAGGACAAACACAACTTGTTGGCCTTGAGGAACAACTAATTGCTCATGATGACATGCTGAAGCTTTTAAAACAAAATCTCTTAAAAGCTCAATCGAGAATGAAGGCCCAAGATGACGCTAAGAGAATGGAGCTGAGTTTCGATTTTGGTGATGTTGTTTTCTTACGAGTTCAGCCTTATCACCAACGTTCTCTGACTAAGCGTAGGTACGAAAATTATCACCTCAATTTTTTGGACCGTATAAGGTTGTTCGCCGCGTTGGACCCATAGCCTATGAGTTGGAACTCCCTGTCGATTCAAAAGTTCACTCTATTTTTCATGTCTCGTTGCTACGCCCTGTTAGTGACCACATCCCCAGTTCACCACCAGCCCCTCTCCCTATCAACATAGATTGGAAACTCGTATTGACTCCTACTAAAATTCTTGCTCATTGATGGGTTCGTGAAGGGGGTGTACCATCCTTAGAACTTTTGGTCCAATAGGTAGACCGTTCTCTTGAAGAAGTCACCTGGGAAAGCTATGATCTACTAGCTGCTAAGTTTCCTTATTTTTGTTTTGAGGACAAGACATTTTTTCATGAGGGGTACAATAATAAGAAACCGCCCTTGCGCACTTATTTTAGAAAGAGACCACGTGGAAATTGTGATAAGTTATCTTTTGACCAAGTCTAACTTCACTCGCAGCATGATCTTGAGTTTCCATCTCCCATTTCAATTACCCAATCTTTCACGTTTTCGTTTTTGGTTCTTATTATTTTGGTATCAGAGAAAGATGTGCAAAAATCTTAACACAATTTCTCTAATAAAGTAGTCCGTATGGAGAGGACAAGGCTCCAATTACGAATGATGATAAATATCTTGCATGTCGAACCAATAAATCCTAGACAAATATATATACTAGATGAACATAAACAAATAACTAGAGATAGTGGGCAACGTGTTGTCTTCCTCAAGTCTCTCAATCGACGTGCTCAAGATCATGCTACCGGTGAAGTTGGACTTGGTCAAAAGATAACTTATCACAATCTCCACGTGGTCTCTTTCTAAAATAAGTGCACAAGGGTGCTTTCTTATCATTGTACCCCCATGAAAAATGTCTTGTCCTCAAGACAAAAATCAGGAAACTGAAGGGTGAATAGATCATAACTTTCCCAGCTGGCTTCTTCAAGAGAACGGTCTATCCATTGGACCAAAAGTTCTAAGGATGGTACACCCCCTTCAGGGACCCATCGATGAGCAAGAATTTTGGTAAGAGTTAAGACTAGTTCCCAATCTGTATTGATAGGGAGAGGGGCTGGTGGCGAACTGGGAATGTGACTACAAGTAGGGCATAGCAACGAGACATGAAAAATAGGGTGAACTTTTAAATCGGCAGGGAATTCCAACTCATAGGCTACGGATCCAACACAGCGAACAACCTTATAAGATCCAAAAATCGAGGTGATAATTTTTTGTATCTATGCCTAGCCAGAGAACATTGGCGATAAGGCTGAAATCGTAGGAAAATAGCATCACCAATATTGAAACTCAGCTCCCTTCTCTTAGAGTCAACTTGGGCCTTCGTCATTTATGGCTTCACTATCACAAAATCCTGCTTTATATCCAGAATTTCAGATAGTGGACAAGAAGCTTTATTTTAAACATCTTCTAGTGATTCCTGGCCATTCCCTTCTTCAACAGAAGCTTTTATCTGAATCTCACAACACTTTGTGTGGGACATGGGGGTACTTGAAAACTTTGAAACATCTTTCCTTGAATTTTTTTTGGCCACGGATGAAACATGATGTAAAGTTGTTTGTTTATAATTGCTTAATCTGTCAGTAGAACAAATACCAAACATTGGCACCTGCTGGACTACTACAACCCTTGTCTTTACCTGACAAAATATGGGAAGATGTCTCACTTGATTTCATCACTGGCCTTCCCAAATCTAGTAGTTTTGATATATCACCCTTTTACTGCAAAAACGGTTGCTACTATTTTTTACAGGGAAATAGTGCGCTTACATGGCATTCCCAAATCCATTATCTCTGATAGAGACGTCATCTTTCAAAGTGCTTTCTGGCAGGAACTTTTTAATTTTAGCGAAACCCGTCTATGTATGAGCACTGCCTACCATCCTCAATTTGACGGCCAAACAAAGGTTGTTAATAGATGTTTGGAAGCTTATCTCCGATGTTTTGCACATGAACAACCCCGCACTTGGAGCAAGTTTCTAGCTTGGGCTAAATATTCCTTTAACACTGGCTTTCATTCTTCAACTGGGACTTTCCCTTTTAAAATTGTCTACGACAGAGAGCCTCCTACCTTACATCCCTATATTCCAGGAGAAACACAACTTGCTGACTTTGAGTAACAACTGATTGCTCATGATGACATGCTGAAGCTTTTAAAACAAAATCTCTTGAAAGCTCAATCAAGAATGAAGGCCCAAGCTAACTCTAAGAGAAGGGAGCTGAGTTTCAATATTGGTGATGCTATTTTCCTACGAGTTCAGCCTTATCACCAACGTTCTCTGGCTAAGTGTAGGTACGAAAATTATCACCTCGATTTTTTGGAACTTATAAGGTTGTTCGCCTCGTTGGACCCATAGCCTTTGAGTTGGAACTCCTTGTCAATTCAAAAGTTCACTATATTTTTCATGTCTCGTTGCTACGCCCTGCTCGTGGCCACATCTCCAGTTCACCACCAGCCCCTCTCCCTATCAGCACAGATTGGGAACTCGTCTTGACTCTACTAAAATTCTTGCTCATTGATGAGTTTGTGAAGGGAGTGTACCATCCTTAGAACTTTTGGTCCAATGGGTAGACCGTTCTCTTGAAGAAGCCAGCTGGGAAAGCTATAATCTACTAGCTGGTCAGTTTCTTTATTTTTGTCTTGAGGACAAGACATTTTTTCATGAGGGGTACAATGATAAGAAACCACCCTTGCGCACTTATTTTAGAAAAAGACCACGTGGAGATTATGATAAGTTATCTTTTGACCAAGTCCAACTTATCGGCAAAATGCTCTTAAGTTTCCATCTCCCATTTCAATTATCCAATCTTTCACGTTTTCGTTTTTAGTTCTTATTATTTTGGTATCAGAGAAGGATGTGCAAAAATCTTAACACAATTTCTCTAATAAAGTATTCCGTATGGAGAGGACAAGGCTCCAATTACGAATGATGATAAATATCTTGCATGCCGATCCAATAAATCCTAGGCAAATATAAATACTAGATGAGCATAAACAAATAACTAGAGATAGTGGGCAACGTGTTGTCTTCCTCAAGTCCCTTAATCCACGTGCTCAAGATCATGCTACCGGTGAAGTTGGACTTGGTCAAAAGATCTTATCACAATCTCCACGTGGTCTCTTTCTAAAATAAGTGCACAAGGGTGTTTTCTTATCATTGTAACCCCCATGAAAAAATGTCTTGTCCTCAAGACAAAAATCAGGAAACTGACTAGTCAATAGATCATAGCTTTCCTAACTGGCTTCTTCAAAAGAACGGTCTACCCATTGGACCAAAAGTTCTAAGGATGGTACAACCCCTTAACGAACCCATCAATGAGCAAGAATTTTGGTAAGAGTCAAGACGAGTTCCCAATCTGTGTTGATAGGAAGAGCGGCTGGTGGCGAACTGGGAATGTGGCCACGAGCAGGGCGTAGCAACGAGACGTGAATGAACTTTTAAATCAGTAGGAAATTTCAACTCATAGGCTACGGGTCCAACGCAGCGAACAACCTTATAAGATCCAAAAATCGAGGTGATAATTTTTTGTACCTATGCTTAGCCAGAAAACTTTGACGATAAGGCTGAACTCGTAGGAAAACAACATCACCAATATTGAAACTCAGCTCCCTTCTCTTAGAGTCAACTTGGGCCTTCATCATTTATGGCTTCACTATCACAAAATCTTGCTTTATATCCAGAATTTCAGATAGTGGACAAGAAGCTTTATTTTAAAAATCGTCTGGTGATTCCTGGCCATTCCCTTCTTCGACAGAAGCTTTTTTCTGAATCTCACAACACTTTGAGCGGGACATGGGGATACTTGAAAACTTTGAAACGTCTTTCCTTGAATTTTTTTTTGTCACGGATGAAACATGATGTAAAGTTATTTGTTCGTAATTGCTTAATCTGTCAGTAGAACAAATACCAAATAATGGCACCTGCTGGACTACTACAACCCTTGTCTTTACCTGACAGAATATGGAAAGATGTCTCACTTGATTTCGTCACTGACCTTCCCAAATCTAGTGGTTTTGATACAATCCTCATTGTCGTGGATCGTCTTAGAAAGTATTCTCATTTTATTCCCTTGTATCACCCTTTTACTGCAAAAACGGTTGCTACTATTTTTTGCAGGGAAATAGTGCACTTACATGGCATCCCCAAGTCCATTGTCTCTAATAGAGACGTCATCTTTCTAAGTGCTTTCTGGCAGGAACTTTTTAAGTTTAGCGAAGTCTATGTATGAGCACTGCCTACCATCCTCAGTTTGATGGCCAAACAGAGGTTGTTAATAGATGTTTGGAAGCTTATCTCCAATGTTTTGCACATGAACAACCCTGCACTTGGAGCAAGTTTCTAGCTTGGGCTGAATGTTCCTTTAATACTAGCTTTCATTCTTCAACTGGGACTTCCCCTTTTAAAATTGTCTACGACAGAGAGCCTCCTACCTTACATCCCCATATTCCAGGAGAAACACAACTTGCTGACCTTGAGGAACAACTGATTGCTCATGATGACATGCTGAAGCTTTTAAAACAAAGTCTCTTGAAAGCTCAATCGAGAATGAAGGCCTAAGCTGACTCTAAAAGAAGGGAGCTGAGTTTCAATATTGGTGATGCTGTTTCCCTACGAGTTCAGCCTTATCACCAATGTTCTCTGGCTAAGCGTAGGTACGAAAATTATCACCTCGATTTTCTTGGACCTTATAAGGTTATTCGCAGCGTTGGACTCATAGCCTATGAGTTGGAACTCCCTGTCGATTCAAAAGTTCACTCTATGTTTCATGTCTCGTTGCTACTCCCTGCTCGTAGCCACATCCCCAGTTCACCACCAGCCCCTTTCCCTATCAATACAGATTAGGAACTCGTCTTGACTCCTACTAAAATTCTTACTCATTGATAGGTTCGTGAAGGGGATGTACCATCCTTAGAACTTTTGGTCTAATGAATAGACCGTTCTCTTGAAGAAGCCAACTGGGAAAAGCTATAATTTACTAGCTGGTTAGTTTCTTTATTTTTGTCTTGAGAACAAGACATTTTTTCATGAGGAGTACAATGATAACAAATCACCCTTGCGCACTTATTTTAGAAACAGACCACGTAGAGATTGTGATAAGTTATCTTTTGACCAAGTCCAACTTCACCAGCAGCATGATCTTAAATTTCCATCTACCATTTCAATTACCCAATCTTTCACGTTTTCGTTTCTGGTTCTTATTATTTTGGTATCAGAGAAGGATGTGCAAAAATCTTAACATAATTTCTCTAATAAAGTAGTCCGTATGCAAAGGACAAGGCTACAATTACAAATGATGATAAATATCTTCCATGTCAAACCAATAAATCCTAGACTAATATATATACTAGATGAACATAAACAAATAACTAGAGATAGTGGGCAACGTGCCGTCTTCCTCAAGTCCCTCAATCCACGTGCTCAAGATCATGCTACCGGTAAAATTGGACTTGATTAAAAGATAACTTATCACAATCTCCCCATGATCTCTTTTTAAAATAAGTGCACAAGAGTGGTTTCTTATCAGACCCAAAACAGACTGGATCCATTCAATTTGAGTGTGTAATTCTGGATTTTGTACAATTTCTGTGGCATTGCAAAATAAATTATTGACAAACCATCATGTTCTCAAAGGAAATTCATGATCAATGGAATTGCTGAAACACATCAATGCGCCAAGCCGTGTCCTATCATCACACACTACAATAGCTGGGGAAGATATCGAACTATATCGTGATCTTGGGGATAATTGGGCATATACAATTTATTACCATACTTGGGAGTAATGCCTGATCTTACTTTCTTTCTACTGGCTTTCCTTTTACTATTAAGTTCTTTTCTTACTGTCGGGATTTCAGAAGTTCACATAAAGGCTTTGGAGCAAAGTTGTTAGTTTTTTGTGATCCGGAGAGAAGCTTGTCTTCCTCAGAGAAAGGGAAGTTACATTTGCAACTGCAAAATAATCTTTGTAAACTTTCAGCACATAAATCGCAGCAATCTATAAGTTGTCAATACCATACTTCAATAAATTTAGATCTGGAGAAACAAAAATTTTGGGGTCGAATCCTCAACCTTGCTTTATTATTGTCGAATTCTGACAGTTGATTTGCCAAATTCAATTGGGCGTATACCTTGATATCTCAACTGGCTGATGCTTTTACTGCTTTATCGGCGGCATCGTCCAAGTCCTCTGCCGTGATTAGAGTCATTCCACTTTCCTGCAAACATCAATTAATAAATCCTCAAATAATTTACGACACATTACCAACTTGAACGCAAGCTATATAAAGTGTTTACATCACGTTCATTTTCATAATTTACCTTCAAGATTCTCTTTCCTTGGTCAACATTAGTGCCTTCAAGACGGACTACTACTGGTACTTTTAGAGCAACCTTGAAGAGAGGACCAAGAGAGATAATGTGTCACAAGCAAAATAAAGCTGTCGACTGATTATTATGTATCTGATATGGAAAGCGGTATAACGTAGACACGGTCCTACTCTATTGCATTCAGCAACTAGCATTAACATTGAAACTTTTCCAACATTTCATATGCAAGTTCAAGACTCCTAGCATTACACCATGTGACCAAGCAATTGATTATCTATCCAAACACAGATTCCCAATTCTAGAAAGACCTTTTGAACAGCCTGCTCCATTTATTCTCGCACTTGCAACCACAACGGAGCAGATGGAGAGAGAGAAACAGACAGCTAGATCGTACAATTTTGGGTGAAGACAACAAAACTTAATGCAGATCTTACCTGTTTGGCAGCATTGACAATTCCGCTAGCTATCACATCACACTTCATTATTCCTCCGAATATATTAACTAATATTGCCTTCACTTTCTCATCAGAAGTTAGTATCTTAAATGCCTCAACCACCTGTCTCAAAAATTTTGAGAAAACTAAGCAATAGAGTAAATTCTCATAACAACTAAATATGCCCAGCAGAAAGAAAACACAAACTTGATTTATGACGAGGCAGACTCACTTAAATGGCCAAAACAAGAAGGAATGATGAAAGGAAAACAAGAAACACTAACAGAAAAGGCTAAAAATATAAGCATTACCTGCCCTTCAGATGCATTACCACCCACATCCAGAAAATTGGCAGGAGTTCCTCCATGCAATTTAATAATATCCATTGTAGCCATTGCTAATCCTGCACCATTGACCATGCATCCAATTTCTCCATCTAAACCGATGTAATTTAAATCTGCCTTGGCAGCAGCCACCTATGAGAAATAAAACACAGGAAAAGAGCAATTTAGTAAAACACTATGATTCTTCCATATTTCCTCCTACATTACATGAGTGCGAGTTAGCAAAGCTCATTGTACGACAACAAGTCTTGATCAAAACTTGCATGCTTGAGAAGCTAAGTTCTCCATATAGCCAACTACACAGAAGATTTTGCCATTAAGACAAACAAAGAACAATCAGATAAATAGAACCAAACCTCTCGGGGGTCCTCCTGAGTTGGATCGCGAAGAGCAAATATTTCCTTCTGACGAAAAGCAGCATTGTCATCAAAATTCAACTTAGCATCAGCAGCAACAAGCTTCTTATCAGAAGTTTCTGCAATAGGATTGATCTGCAGAGGAACCATAAGGCTCAACACTCAGATAACTGTGCAGGAGAGAGGAATTTGAAAGTAATATTATGAACCTTATCAAGAAAAATATGCAAAATGAAGAGAAAAATATGCAAAATGAAGAAAACTAATACCTAGATACGGCTGCAAACAAAGAAAACAAAATTGGAAGATGCGGAGATTCGAAATATTAGAATTTCAAGAGATATAAAATATAGAAGTTAAGGCTCACTTCCAACAAAGTGCAGTCACTCTTGCAAAAGAGATCATATAACTTCTTTACTTGTTCGATGCATTCCTTTCTTTCAGCTACCTTTGGAGACAAACCATCAACAACTTTTACAGCATCTTCATCAGTGATGCCTTTGAACACATCAATTGGTACCTAGCCAGAAGAGGTGGATCAACTGGGTGAGACAGCAATCAGCAAGGGCAAAAAAACTGGCTAGATGATCACAGAAAACAAAAGGATTGAAAACCTTGATAATCAAGTCAGGGAATTTTTCTGCAAGATCTTCAATACTGGTACCACCCTTTTTACAGGCAATAATAAGCTGAAAGCAAGATGATCATATAAGTTCCTTTCATAATGAACATTTTTTAGACCGGAATGTTTCAGCTAGAAACTAATACGATAATCTTGGTTAGCAAAACGTACTGGGCCAGCAGTTGTACGATCAAGCATTATAGCAAAATACATCTCATTAACCAGGGACAACTTTTCACACAAGTAAACCTGCCAAACAAAAAGAAATAAGTAAATCTTAATCAATTCTATCCATCATAGTATATAAATTTAAGAAATTTAGAAAAAATTCAAATATAATAACTAATAAAATGAATTCTAGGGAGCACTTATATTAAGATATGTTTGATATCAGGTTACAAATAAATTAGGAACCCTATGAATCATATTTATCTAGATGTGGCAAGTTTCTAGTGTAATCCCGAACCTCATATCACTCACTAATGTAAATCTAAAATAAATATCTCACTTGTAAACAGCAGTGAATGACAAAAATTGGAAAAAGCTAAAGATTAACCATCTGAAATATCGTACTAGATATTCTAAATTTCATTGCACCCATCCTAGCTATAGATTGTCCTTTCATAGGTCAGTTAATGTCTCTATTGTTAACCGTGCAAAGATTATATGGGGCTAAATCCAAGTCAAGCAAGTAATGTGGAAATTAACTATTACATTCATTGTGTCACAGTAAGGAAAGGTAAAAGGCATCAGTGAAAGAAAAAGGAAACAGAGCAATAGTTGCATCGGTCCACAAAGGGAAAATTCTTGTTGTCACAAAGAACTTAATCAAAATTTCATGAGGCCTAGAATCCCATGCAAATTCAAAATATTCAACAAATAGAAGGATATGCACTAATATTGGACATATGAATTTCGCAATAAAGTCAATTAATTATTGCCAAACCTTGCTGACAATTTTTCCTTGAGGTCCAGTTTGTTTGGTAACAAGTATCTGACCAAGCATTTTTTCTACATCCAATCAACAAGTAAGGTGATATCAGAGAGGTCATTAAAGTAAACCTACCAGAATTAAACCGTGGTGACACACCAGAATTAAACCATGGTGACACTATACACAGAAGGAAAGCCACTACTTACAACAAAATCCATCAGACTGAAAATATATTCCAGAGTAAAAGACATAGACATCCCCAATATTAAAAAAAAAAATCTTAAAAAGACTAATTTTAAAAATTCTTGAAAAAATCCCAGTTTTCAATTTTCTAGACAAAGCTCTTTTTTTAGACTTCGGTTAAAAAATAACGATAAAATATACACTATGAATATTAGACGTGAACAAATTAAATGCCACTAATATGAAAACCCAACTCAACTCCCGACCTGAACTAATTAAATTTAACTTAAATTAATAATTTAAGATAAGTATAATATATTATTAATATAAGCTGGACTTACTTAATTCGTTTCGAGTTTAAAAGCTAGGTCAAATCATCATGTAAATAGCATTTGATTAGTTAACTTTTATTGTTCATACCGCATATGTTTCGTTATTATGTTTTAACCGAAGTCTAAGAGAAGGAATTTTTCTGAAAAACTAAAAACTAAGAGTTTTTTCGAAAATTTTACAGAGTAGGGATTTTTTCTAAGATTTCTTAAACTAGTTAAGAGGTCTGTATATTTTACCATATATTTTATGATGATCTGTCCAATTTCTAGACAAGACACCATTCCAACCTTCACAGACAGTATGAACACTTTGCAAGTCAAGTTAAACATTGATTGCTTAAACTAAACAAGCATAATAACAATTTTGTAAATCCTTGTGTTATGAACGATCAATCACAATAATCAAATAATAAGCGCGGAAACAAACAAACAAACAGATTTACGTGGTTCACCAATGATTGGTTACGTCCACGACAGCTAGGGTTTTTTTTTAATTTCACTGTGAATGTTTTCAACATAGGTACACTAGGAGAATAGAACATATTTATACGCCCAGGAGAATACAAAAGACATAACGTATTTTCGCCTTGGGGGCTACTGCAATCGTGGGCCTGGTGTAAAGTCCAAAATAAGATTATCAGGCCTCATATCTCAACACCTTGCAATGATTAAAATTAGAATAAAAGGAAAAGGAAAGAAAGAAACACCCTCTCTTTTTTTTTTGTTGAAAGGAAACAATTGCAGCACAAAGATATGCCCCCTCCACTTCGTTTGAAAGCATATGACCTCAGCTTCTTCTTATTTGTTTATAGTAGATGAGTTATTTCTTTAGCACAATAGTCACTAACCAAAATTACCCTAGTCATCTCAACTTTAGTGGTGTATTGCTTTTCCAGTTGTCATGTTCTAGCAGAAGTTGATAAGTGAAATCTTTAAAAGCAGTGACAATGATACTAAATCAAAGTCGATCAAAAATTCATACAAAAAGACAGAAATAAACATTCGGAAGTCCCAAGTCATGTGATAAACACGGTTGACTTTCCAGCACATCATCCATAATGAAAACTGTAATGTACTAAAACACCATATTCCATTAAAAACTTAGAATATGAGAAACTATAAATAAGAAACAAAAAATAACAAAGATAAAGGAAAATTGAACTTCTAATCAAATTCATATCGAAAAGGTGATATTCATTACCAGCTATTTCTTCAGCCTTGTCAGCCTTAACAATGTGAACTCCACCCTCAAAACCGTTCTTAAATTTTCCTAAGCCTCTTCCACCAGCAAGAACTTGGCTCTTAATCACCACCTGCACCACATTCATGAGTAAACATCCCTTGAGTTTACATTTATAACCTCTACAGCACTAGGAACTGGACAGGACACAAACTGCCATCAATCTAGCCCTAAATTATGAACCAGCTAAATGAACATAATAGACCTTCAATTCAAATTTCTCGTGAAATGAAAGCTTTCAAGATTACCTCGCTGTGATTAGGAAACACATCTTGAAGAGCCTTCTTAACCTCATCAACAGAAGAAACAGCCACTCCTTTTGGGACATTGATCCCGTACTTTCCCATCAATTCAGCTCCCTGCAAAAGAAAATGAAATCAACGGTTACCATCAAAAGAAGCATAGCAAAAATGTCGTAAATTTGCTTAATATTTATTCGCAAAATGAGGATTAATTAAAAAAACAAATCAACTTAGGTCTGTTTTTATTCTAAATTCGTCATGACATCAGCAAACCAAACGGACACAAGGATCTCAACCACATTCGTCCGTGACCTGATATTCATGAACGTTGAGACGGCGAAGCTGCTGCTGTTGCCATTTGCCAGCGACGGAGAGCGAACGAGATACCAATTTGTTAAGCGGTCCTCTCATGATGATGATTCTTCTTCTTCTTATTCTTCTTCGCAGTCACTGCAAACCCTAGGTACTGCAAGCACTTGAAGTAAGGGTTGAGAGAGAGAGAGAGAGAGAGTGGGGAGAGGCGTTCGCCGGAATCAAAATAAGACTATTCAGCCGCTACTTTATCTTTGCCTTAAATGCTAATTGGCCCCTCTACTTTTCGTATTTTCCGGGGTGTCCACTGGCCCTTTTCTTTCTTTTCTTTTTTCCCTTTAATGTTGGGGCTTACAGTTACATTGGAAACGCATCTCATATGTGTTGTGGTGTGAGTGTGACACATCTTCCAAGTTGTCCTTTTTATGTCAAATTATCAAAATAAGATTCTCAACACAAACTTTCCAAATGTAAGAAAAATTGATTCAGAGTCAATCATACCTACCTGGATGAGAATTTTTTTTGTCACCAAGGTTGTAATGAATTTCGGATTGATTTTATGTTGGCACCCTATAATATTGATATCAATTTTATATAGTTTT
>JANIHY010000009.1:19901574-19912713 GCA_027479065.1 Erythroxylum brevipes
AACGCTGTCACTAACTTAGAGAACCAACACCTAGGAGCCTGTTTCAATCCATATAAAGATTTCTTCAATTTGCAAACCTTTGTTTGATCAAAGGAGGAGAAACCTGGAGGCAACTTCATATACACTTCTTCATTCAAATTCCCATGTAAGAAAGCATTGTTCACATCCATCTGATGAAGCTCCCATTTCTTCACTGCCACCACAACCAATACTGTTCGTATTGTGGCCATCTTCGCTACTAGCGCAAAAGTTTCACTATAGTCGATTCCTTCAATTTGTTTATTCCCCAATATCACTAACCGTGCCTTATATTTCTCAATTGTGCCATCAGACTTGTGCTTTATCTTGTATACCCATTTACATCCTATGGCCTTTTTGTCTGCAGGCAATTTCTCAAGAGTCCACATTTCATTGTCTTCTAGTGCCTGAATTTCTTTTCGCATGGCATCCCTCCATTTGTCGTCTTTTACTACTTCTGCATATCCCTCAGGCTCAAAAACGATATTAACTGTAGCTAGAAAATATTGATGGTTTTGCGAAAAATTGGCACATGTCACATAATTGGATATAGGATAAGAAGTCATACCTGAGGAACACTGCTTAGAGTTGGGTTTAGCATGATTGGGGTCTTTCAAACACCAAGCACTATAGGTGACAAAATCCTTCAACAAAACCGATGGTTTGGGTTGTCGCTGTCATCTTCCCAAATTCTCTTCTTCATTTCTCTTTATACCATCTACCCTGTCATCATCCCGTCTTAAATCCTCAATTCTGCCTGTACTCCCCCTTGCTTCTTCAATGTCAACTCTCTCCCTCAAGTTTGCATTTTGATTACTTGACGCAATTCCTGTGGTTGTGTTTACAGCCATCTCATCATCAATCACCATATCTGTTGGTGGTTCAGAATTAGTTTCAATAACTTTTTTTATCCTCAGCGTATGGAAATACCTGCTCATGGAATATCACATCACGCGACACAAAGTATTCTCCATTTTTCACATCATACAGACGCCATCCTTTCTTGCCCCAAGGATACCCTACAAAAACACATTTTCTACTTTGCTCACCAAACTTATCTTTTTCCCTTGTGACCCGTCTGGCATCAAAGACACCCAAATACCTTGAGACGCTCATATTGAGGTACCTTTTCAAACAAAACCTCATACGGAGTCTTCCCATCAGGCAAAGATGAAGGGGTTCGGTTTATCAAGTGTCTTGCAGTTAACACACATTCACCCCAAAACTGAATAGGAAATCGAGCTTGAAACTTTAATGCTCTAGCCACGTTCAGTATATGTCTATGTTTCCTTTCTACGCGTCCATTCTGTTGTGGCGTTTCAATACAAGACGTTTGATGCAAGATTCCTTGAGTTTTAAAATAGGGTCTTAAACAAGTAAATTCAGTCCCATTATCACTCCGAATAGCTTTGACTTGTTTCTTAAATTGACGTTCAATCATTGTGCAAAAATTCCTAATTGTTTGTTATACCTATTTCTTTTCAAGCAACAAATAAATCCAAACAGCATGTGAATGATCATCCACAATTGTCAAAAAATAAGCTGCACCACAAGCTGCAAGTTCTTTGTAAGGACCCCATAAATCACAATGAATTAAAGCAAAATATTCATCAACTTTATTATTCCTTTGAGGGAAAACTCCACGACTTTGTTTAGCTTAATAACAAATGTCACAGAATTCATGATCACTACTTCTAGCAACAACTCTATTTCTAATCTCAAAAACTTTAGACAAAGCTTTCTCACATGGATGTCCTAACCGATGATGCCACAATTCCTTCTCATTTCTACCACTGACTTTATTCGCTTGTACTAATGCTGTTGATCGGAAAAGGTAGACCCCATCTCGCTGCTCACCCACTCCAATCAGAGTCCTCGAAGCTTGGTCCTGTATTACACACAACTGATCAGTAAATGTGACAATGCCTTTTGGTTCTGGCAATAATTTAGCTACATAAATTAGAGTACAATTCATCTGTGGAACAAACAAAACATGATTCACTTATATATTGTTTCCTAAGCACAATTTTCCTTCTTTCACAGCCACTGTATACTTTCCATTAGGCAGTCCCACAGGACATGGTGTATTATCTCGAACATCAGATAATAGGCTCACATCACCAGTCATATGATGTGAGGCTCCTAAATCCACAATCCAATCATTCAATGATAAATTTTTATTACTAGAAAGTCGTTCCACTCTGCTTGTTTTGGTCGCACTCAACATATCCAACAACTTTGCCCATTGCTTATCACTCAGTACCAGGATTCCGTTGCGATCAACATTTGTAGCATTCCTGGTTTCGTCTACTGCAGCTTGAGTGGCATTTGTCATCGCATCTTTTTGACTGCGACCTATAGAGATCGAACCAACTCCTCCACGACCTTAATTACCACCTTTTCCAGACCCTCGAGGTCTGTCTCCCCACCATTCTGGGTACCAATAATTCGGAAACATTCTTTAGCCTCATGCCCAGTACGTTCACAATGGCTACAAATCTCATTCTTGTTGTCCTTTGCGCACACAACAGCTGCTTTAGCACCTAACACTGCTTGTGATGCAAATCCTACAACTTCTCCATGTCCCTCCTTACTTCGGGCTATATTTCTGTCTCTCTTCCTGGATCACCATAGAGTAAACTTTATTCAAACTAGGCAATGGTTCCAAACTCAACACATTAGAACGCAAAGTTCCATATATCACATCATCAAGACCCATCAAGAACTGATGAATCCTTTCTTCTTCGCTTTTTCTTTCAATTTCGACAGAAATATTGCAGATGCAACATCCACATCGACAGTCAGGTATTGGTTCATAATTCGCTAGCTCATCCCACATCACCTTCATGCGCCCATGATATGTCATCACCGCTTGCCCTTGTTGTTTACAAGTAGCAATATCAGTTTTCAATTGATGGACACAAGGCCCATTCCCAGTGGAGAATCATTGTTGAAGATCCTCTAATAGATCCTTTACATTCTCCACATATGTTCTGGTAGAACGCACAACAGGTTCAATTGTATTAAAGATCCAAGCCACCAGCATCAAATTCACCATCCACTAGTCTTCGATTTCAGGGGAGTCTTTATTCGGTTTCTCTACACTCCCATCAATAAATCCAAGTTTCTTCTTTGCCTGAAGTGCCTTGTGCATTGATCTCGCCCGTTCTTCATAGTTTTCTCCTTTCAATTGAACATGAGATATGATGGTCCTAGGATTATCTAAAGGATGCAAATAATATAGTAAGGTATTCGTTTGCCACTTTCCTGACCCTTCTTCACTTTTTTGCTCTTTTTCATCAGTCATGGCTTTGATACCATGAAAAAGGAATCGATCTCTGCTTTATTTTACAAATATTTGGTGTATATACAATAAAAAACTCCTACGACTCCTAAAGAAATGTAACAACGCCGACTCCTAAAGAATAAAGACTCCTAAAGAAACGTAACAACACCTTCCATATATACAGTTCTACCTAAACTACAACACCTTCCATATATACAATTCTACTCCGACTACAACACCTTCCATATATACAATGTCCAATAAATTGCGTATAGAATCACATCAGATTTTTATAGTGCTACGTGCCCAAAATTACAAGCATTATAAACAAAATTTAGGGTGAATGGAAACAATAATAATAGATAAAAAAAACGTTCTCATAGAAGAATCTGTCATTCCTCTTTTGAACCAGTCCTCAAAAAGTTATGAAAAATTATATATCACCTTATCAGCACTTATAAGCAAAACAGTAATAAATTATTTTAATCAATTTTATTAAAAATGTTAAACTTTATTGAAAATTCAATAAATTCATATTGAGTCAAACTAAAACAATCAACCCTACTCAAAAGTAATGACATGGAGGATTTTCCTAAAATCTTAGGATATCCTTATTGTTCAAATTTGGTCCATTTAATGGTTTAATCCATTAATCACGCAAATGCCGATATATATCATATACATCTTTTGTGATGGGTAGAGATGTAATTATATATTTTGGGTCCCTATCTTCGGCTTCACGCAAGAAAACGAGACATCATCTGGTTGTGGAGATCAGAGGCTAGAAGATTCAAAATTTCTCATTTCGATCGTGAGAACGTTGTTGGATAGAGCTTGTAAGCAATGATTGGAGGTATTTTAATTTTCTCTTATGTTTCCACTTAACGTTTACACATTTATTTAGCATGCATGAAGGTTAATTATACGTAATGTAATTTTGTGTTTAAAATGCATGCTATATTTTAACATTTGGTATCAGAGTCTTTGTGCCTGTGCCTCACGTCTGAACGGGAGTTTTTTTGTCTATGAAAATGATCCTCTGTTATGCTCTATTTCTTGGTTTTTATTTCTACGGCATGAGTTTACCATGTGTTTGTTGATAAAACTTGACGTCTGTGTGCATGAAGGACGTCAGAGTTATGTTTTAGCATTGCATGTTACACCCACTAGTGATATGATGATGGAGGGAGGAGGGATGGCAATGACTTTGCATGGTGGCCTTCAGACGTTGCTTGCCATGCAACGTCGTAAGTTTTGGTTTTTCTGACATGTCACGCTCATCGGCTCGTCGTCGTTGTCCCATCATTACGCTCCTCATCTTTCCACACCTATGTTGCTTTAGATTGGAGCTGGGTCGCATCGACTCAGCTGGAGGTTAAAGAGGATATTTCTTTATGTTTTTTAATTGATTAATTAATTAATTTAGTTAATGTTTGTAATTGTTGGGTTAATTAAGCACTTAACCCATTTTGTTTGTGATTTTAATTAGAAAATCATTTTTGGTATTAATATTTTGTGAATATGAATCTTTTAATTTGTATGCTTAATATTTGAATTAAATTAGACATGTAAGTTATAATTGGTTAACTATTTGCACAAATTATATGTGATTAATTGAAAATTGTGTGTATAAATTTATGATCATTAATTGAAAATTATGCATTGTTATTTGATTTACTTGCATTATTAATTACTTGATGCAAATATGTACCCTTTATTTAAGTTTAAAGTAATGTGGGTGATCTATATGATTTTTAATTAATTGGGAGTAGCCACAACATCTCTTATTAATTAGGATTATATATTTAGTTTTAAGATCAAATTAAACATTAACTGTAATTTATCACACGTGATATGATAAAATCTATCCACAAGAATTTTGTTATATTTTATGATTAATTAGGATGAAATATCGGATTATATTTCCTAATATACCCACAAGAATTAAGGAAAGGAATATGATTCAATAGTTTTGTCGCAAATTTATAGATGAATCTAATTGAGTAAAACTTTACCCCAGAGGCAAGTCTTATGTCACTAGATTCATGTAGTAAAAGCATGATTTACATTGGTAATGTAACACCCATATACTCCCTAAGAAGATATACAGGTGCCATAAAAAATAGAACTAAACAATCTATAACATTCCAAGTTTTTCAGAAACTCATACAAACATATACTGCATTTCATTTATTCTTGACAACAGTTAACCTTATGCACATTGTATAAATATCATAATACATGCTTTAAAAATTCAGATCCAACCTGTATTATAGTTATTACAAACTACATACAAAAAAAATAAAAAGGTCTCATCATAATGAGTACAAGCCAAAAATAAACTGACCATTTCCAAAACAAAACATCTTCTTCTTGGCCACTGCGAATGTCTTTGTCCTAATCTTTAAACCTTCTTATCAGAACCTACAAATGCTAAGCATATAGCTTAGTAGGGACCAACTAAACAAGACATAAATTGGTGACTGTCTCTAATAGTCATCTAGCATTCACATGTACAAAATCAGATCATATCATAAGCAATCTTTAAGTGTTTATATTACAGAGTAATCCAAACATTATGTGTCTCAAAACAGAATATGATTCATCAATACAAAACAAAACATTTAAATATCATAACATAATGTACAAGTATCAGAACGTGATATAATACTTTCATGCTAGAATATAACTTGTATCAGATCAGGATATGTCTTGTATCAAATCATAATCATCTTACTTCATAACGGAACTCAAAATCTCAGAACAGGACATCATTGTGTTAGATTAGAACATAACTAGTAACATTTTAGATTTATTTATGTCAGAACATTAGTTAGCTTGCATCAGAGCAGATCATATATTAGAACACAAACATATTAACCTACTAGTCCTTTTTACAAAAGTGGGTAACGGGACCAGAACAGAAGATACCATAATTGGTATCATAGAACAGAAGAGTCTCAAAATTAGGGGACACCATAGTGTCGATAATCAGGAGACACCGTAGTGTCAATAATCAGGGAACACCGTAGTGTCAAGTTACAGGAGCAGCTGCAGACCCTTCTAGGCATACCTATTTACTTACAACTAGGACTTGGCAGTTTTAAAACGAAACATTTTACATTTCAGAATCACTTGACAATGAAATAATGCATAAGTATGAATTTATCTGCTTATGCTCAAATAGAATATATTTATTCACACTTGAACAAACTCATTATGCCATATGAATTTAAGCATTTGCATCAGCATACCAATGAGACATTAAGTAATTATATTTTACATGTACTTACCTAAGTTACCAATTCATAAACATTCATAACTAACACATCACTTATATCATTTAAATCACATTTGTGTTCATAAATATTCTTCATTTCTTTAATAACTTATAAATTCTAAATTAGATACTTGTACTTAAAATAACACCTTCCATAAGTTATTACCTCAATTGAAAATCCAAAACCTTTTTAACCTTTAACCAATTAATCTAATCTCAAATTAGGTTCATTACAAACCCTAATCAACTTCAATTATACCAATGTAAGGTATATTATCCTACTATGGGTCAACAATTACATAAAACAAAGATTACCATGTTAAGGCCTTGACCACGATCATAGGGTACATTCCCACGATCGTGATAGAAGCTAATGTATCTGCCCAAGATTGTGGGATGAATGCCACGATCGTGGACAACCCATTTTCTTGCGAATTCCAGTTCGAACATCTTCTTCCAAATTTCAAAACACAAATATGACAATCCCTAAATCATGCTTCAAGTATACCTCAATTATATGCCAACTCCTCAATAATTTCATATCCAATTTCAACTCAAAATTACTCATTTGGTAACTCAAAAACCATTGTCTTTCATGCAACAAAATCCATCAATCAATCATCATGTTCTAGACTTTATTATATCATCAATTCCACACATATTCCATTCTAATTCACATAACATAGAATTCATGTTACAACAAGCCATCAAGTTAGAAGTGCCTTACCTATTTAACTTCAAATTCCAACTCCAAAGAACTAGCTAATCTAGCCTTTCCAAGTAACCAACATATGTCTAAGATCAAGGTGCAAATCTTAGCATAAAAAAGAAATCATAAAAGATAACAAGATCTAGCTTCCTTGATGCAGCATCTTGCAAAGATTCCAAGTGATGATGATCCAAAATCAAGCCAAAATTTCAGAAGTTAAGAGGGCGTGAGAGGTTTCGATTGTGAGAGTAGTACAAAGGCAACAAAAACACCAAATAAGTTGGATTGATTCAGCTCTTGCTTTACAAGGTGTCCTAACTTTGAAGGGACACATGTCCTTCCATTGGTGACCTATATGGCCAACATAGGAGTGAGCCACTTGTCTTCTTATCACGCTTCCAAATTCCATAACTCAATTAGACCACTTGTCACTCAATCAATGCTGCTAAATGTCAATGCATTAGCTATGCCAAATGTCACTAACTCATACGCTTAGTCATCTAATTTTTCATATACCAACTTGTCTTGAGATTTGACATTTTCCTAGTCCAAATGTACATTTTAATACCTCAACTTCCTAATGATACCAATTAATTCCAAATCACTAAGTATGATCCATTAAACCAAAATTCAAGATCAAACCAAAATTCAAAACATATACAACTTACAATCATGTCACAATTTTAACGCCTATCATATATACCTTCATGAACATGTAACATTTCAACTAGGGTAAATTTGGGGCCTTATAATTCTCTCCCCATTAAAGGAATTCCGTCGTCAAAATTCATACTTGATGAAAATAATTGGAGGTATTGAGTTTTCATGGTTGATTCTGGCTCCCAAGTTGTTTCCTTGAGTCCATGGTGTTGTCAGAGTACTTTTCCTAGAGGTATTTGCTTATTTCTGAATTGTCAAACTTCTCTGGCTAAGATAGATACAAGCCATTCCTCATAAGACAAATCTGGTTGGACTTGAATTTCTTACACAGGAATCTTATGTGTATCATTAGACCGATATCTTCTCAACATGAAAATATGAAACACATCATGCAACTTGGCCAATTCTTCAGGAAGAGCTAACTGATAAGCTACTGGTATTATTCTCTTAAGAATCTCATAAGAATCATGGGCTGAGCTTACCTTTCTTCCCAAACCGAAGGATGTGTTTCTGGGGTGATACTTTCAAAAAAACCTTATCACCTACCTGATACTCAATATATTTTCTTTTTAAATCGGTATATGACTTCTGCCTATCATTGGAAGCTTTCAATCTTTGTTGGATAACTTGAACTTTCTCTTCAGTATCTTTCACAATATTAGGCTCGACTATCTTATTCTCCCATAATTCAATCCAACAAACTGGAGTTCTACACTTCAAACCATATAGGACTTTATAAGGCACCATGCCAATACTAGTATGATAATTGTTGTTATAAGCAAACTCCATCAAAGCAAGATAATTATCCTAATTTTCTGAGAATTCTAACACACAACCTCGAAGCATATCTTCCAATATCTGAATAACCTGTTCAGATTGTCCATATGTTTGGAGATAGAAAGTGGTATTGGACTTGACTTGAGTACCCAAAGTCTTTTGTAGATTTTTCCAAAATCTCGAAGTAAACCGAGGATCACAATCAAGAATAATAGACAATGGTACTCTATGCAACCTCATATCTACAAGCCTATCTAATGAATAATCAGGACGAATACGTAGAAAATGAGCAGAATTGGTAAACTTATCTATAATTACCCACACAGCATCATGCTTCCTTTGAGTAAAAGGAAGTCTAGTGACAAAATCCATGCTAAAGTTATCCCATTTCCATTGAGGAATCAAAATAGGATGTAACAAATCAGATGGAACCTGATGCTCAACTTTAACTTGCTAATATGTCAAAACATTTGGATACATAATCACAACATCACGTTTTATACCTGACCACTAGTAATGCTGTTTCAAATCTTGATACATTTTACTTCCACGGGATGCATAGTAAAGACAGTATTATGGGCCTCAAACAATAACTTTATTTTTAGTTCACTATTTGGTATATACAATCGATCTTTATAATATAGATCACCATCTTCTTTCACAAAAATTCAGGTTGTTTGCCTTCCCTAGTTACCAAAATAAGTTGTTGCAACTTACCATCAACTTTCTGAGCATCGTAGATCTTTTGTCTCAAGGTACGCCTAGCTTTTAACTAAGCTATTAAAGCCCCATTAGATGTAAGTCCCCATTCACTTTACTGCATTAACAATGTTGAAATATTCTTTCAACTTAAGGTATCATCGACGACATTAGCTTTACCAAGATGATAATCCACAATGCAGTCATAATTTTTAAACAATTCCAACCAACTTCTTTGTCTCAGGTTAAGTTCTTTATGGGTAAGTAGGTATTTCAAACTTTTATGATCAATGAAAATCCTATACTTTTCATTATAAAACTAGTGTCGCCAAATCTTCAAAGCAAACACTACTGCTGCAAGCTCAAGATCATGTGTAAGGTAGTTGCCTAGAGACCTATGTAACTACCTTTCCATCCTGCATCAAAACACAACCCAAATTGTTTCTAGATGCATCACTAAACATAGCATATTCCTTACTAGAAGTGGGTTGAGTCAATACAGGAGCTTCAGTAAGAATTTTTTTAATTGATCAAAACTAGTTTGACATCTAGCAGACCATTCATACTTCACACCTTTTTGTAGCAATTTAGTTAAAGGGGATGCTATCACCGAGAACCTCTTCACAAATTGGCGATAGTAACCTGCTAAGCCCAAAAAACTTCTCACTTCTGTCACATTTCAAGGAGGATTCCAGTTAACAATTGCTTCATACTATGATCAACTCTAAACCCTTGAGAAAAGACAACATGTCCTAGAAAAGATACTTCCTAAAGTCAGAAACCACACTTGCTTAGCTTCACATACAATTGTTTTTCCCGTAGGGACTGTAGCACAATTTGGAGATGTTGAACATGATCATGCTCATTCTTAGAATAGACTAGGATGGTATCTATGAAAACCACAACATGCTGGTCTAAGTAGAGCCTGAATACTCTATTCATCAAATCCATAAATGCCGCTGGAGCATTAGTTAACTCGAATGGTATTACTAGAAATTCATAATGTCCATAACAAGTCCTGAATGTAGTCTTCGAAGTATCCACGTCCTTTACCTGAAGTTGATAATACCCTGATTGTAGATCTATCTTGGAAAATACCCCTGCACCTTTTAATTGATCAAACATATCTTCTATCACTGGCAGCGAATACTTATTCTTCACTATGACTCTGTTCAATTGCCTATAATCAATGCATATCTGAAGAGTACTATTTTTTTCTTAACAAATAAAACTAATGCTCTCTAAAGTGAGACATTGGGTCGAATGAATCTCTTATCCAGTAGCTCTTGCAACTAAACCTTCATCTCCTTCAATTCAGTAGGAGCTATCCTATATGATGCTCTGGATATAGGAGCAGTGCCAGGCATAACCTCAATAGACAACTCCACTTCCTTTTCAGATGTTTTGGAGCTCTTCAGGAAACACATCTAGAAATTCATTCACCATTAGAATATCTTGCAGTTTAACACTTTCCTTCTTAAAATCAATCACAAAAGTCGGATAAGCTTCACACTCCTTCCCCAGGAACCTTTGAGCTTACATTGTAGCATCCCGTTACCGATGCGATGAGCATCGTGTTATGAGTGTAGAGTTGTTAGTGTTTAAATTGTGATTGAGTGTTTTGTGGTCTCTGATTTTGGAGAGATAGATCATTTTGCACATGCATATACATAGTGACATGCATTCATGATTGTTCCGGCATTTGATAGT
>JANIHY010000009.1:19923630-19936439 GCA_027479065.1 Erythroxylum brevipes
GTGTGAAACGTTTTGATTTGTTTGTCCTGTCTTGGGTGGCATCCATGTATCCTCCCAGGGGGTATTTGGGTGTTACATGGGGACGTTTTCTCTTATATCTAAAAAAGATTCTCTCTATGTAATCATGACATTGGTAGCTCATTTTGATTTTAAGTTACATCAAATGGATGTGAAAATGACATTCCTCAAGGATGAATTAGAGGAAGAGTTTTACATAAAATAACCTGAAGGATTATCCTCTACTAATGGTGAGCATTTAGTCTACAACCTTAATAAATCCATATATAGATTAAAATAAGCTTTCAGACAGTAGTATTTAAAATTTCATGAGGTTATCACTTCATTTGGTTTTGAAGAGAATGTAATGGACCAATGTTTATGCCAGAAGGTTAGTGGGAGTAAGACTTATTTTCTTATGTTATACGTGGATGATATTTAGCTTGCAACTAATGATAAGGGTTTGTTATATGAGGTGAAACAAATTCTCTCAAAGAATTTTTGATATGAAAGATATAGGTGAGACATCTTATATTATTGGCATTAAGATCTACAGAGAAAGATCTTGAGGCATTTTGGGTTTGTTTCAAGAGACCTATATCAACAAAGTTTTAGAGAGATTTCAGATGAAAGATTGTGAATCAAGTATAACACCCATAGTGAAGGGTGATAGATCCAATTTGAATCAATGCTCGAAAAATGATTTGAACGGGAACATATGAAGAACATTCCATATACGTTAGCTATTGGCAGCCTTATGTATGCTCAGGCCTGTACTAGACCTGAAATCATATATGTTACTGAAATGTTAGGTAGATATCAGAGTAATCCAGGATCACTGGAAAGCTGCAAAGAAGGTTATAAGATATCTTTAGGGCACAAAAAACTGCATGCTTATGTACAGGTGAACTGAGAACCTGGAAGTAGTTGGATCTTTCGATTCAGACTTTGATGGTTGCATTGATTCAAGAAAATCAACATTTGGTTATATTTTCATGTTAGCTGGTGGAGCTGTATCTTGGAAAAGTGTCAAGCAGACCCTGATCGCTACTTCTACTATGAAGGTTGAGTTCGTACCATGTTTTGAGACCACCTCAAATGTTGTATGGTTGAAGAGTTTTATGTTTAGGCTTTGAGTTGTCAACTCAATTTCTAAGCCATTAAAATTTTATTGTGACAACTCAATTGCGGTCTTTATGTCTAAAAATGACAAGAGTGGAAGTCGAAGCAAGCATATTGACATTTAGTATTTAGCTATAAGAGAATGTATTAAGGAAAAGAAAGTTGTTATTGAGCACATTAGCACTGAGTTGATGATTGCAGATCCTTTAACTAAAGGCATGCCACCTAAGCAGTTTAGGGATCATGTAGTGCAAATGAGACTTGGTTCCCTAATATGATTTTCATTATATATTTTTTGTTTTAATGGAACTCTTATTTAATTTGATATTTTCTCATATGATTTTGTACACTTATATTTGATTGTTTTGAAAAATATCATTTAGATTGGACCTAGAATAAAGATATGTTTTTTTCATTAAGTTTAAGGGCTAGTAATGAGAGACTTTATATATTGTAATACATAGAAGATAACACTCGCTATAAGAGGACCTATCGTCATGATTTATATATTTAGTTTCTTGTTATGTTTAATGTTGAGTTAAATGAACCAAGTGGGACAATGTAATAGGATTTTCCCAAAATCCTAAGATATCCTTACTGTTTAAATCTGGTCCATTTAATGGTTTATCCCATTAATCATGCAAATGCCATACACATCATATACATCTTGTGTGATGGGCAGAGATGAAAAAGAGATGAAATTATATATTTTGGGTCCCTAACCTCGGATTCACGCAAGAAATGAGATACCATCGGGTTGTGGAGATTAGAGGCTAGAAGATTTAAAATTTCTCATTTTGGTCATGAGAATGTTGTTGGACAGAGCTTATAAGCAATGGCTGGAGGTGTTTTAATTTTCTATTATGCTTCCACTCGACGTTTATACATTTGTTTAGCATGCTTGAAGGTTAATCATACATAATGCTACAAGTTCAGGATAGAAACTACATTTTAGTTTCAAGATACAAAAATATAAACATATGCTGCAACTTCATGATATAAACTATTTTTTAGTCTCAAGATAAAAACTTATAAATACATATGTCATAACTTTAAAAGATAAATATATTCCTTGACCAAAAATACAACTTAAAGGCCCATGAATATACATTCAGAAGTGTCATTTATTGAGCTTATGTTATAAAACACAACTTAAAAGCCCATAAACTTAGATCCGGAGGAGTCATTAGGCTCTTCTCTTTAAATTGTGCCTTGTTAATCTTCCCCAACAAAGTTCCAAAGTCCTAAAAGTACATTAGCCAAGTAACTCAACAATCTTAATATTATTTTTCAAAGAAAATTTTAAAAAAATGTATAATTAAGAGTGAGAGACTAATGACACCAATGAAATAAAATACTATAATAATATTTAAAATTCCAATGCTTAGAGTATTCATATAACTAAATTTCTATATATGGGATATAGAAAATTTCTTTATTTTGATATTATCATAAATATGCAAAATAGAAAAACAGACAAATTTAGGCTTTCATATGATATTAGACGAATTATTTTGTTTGGAAAAACAAAGAAAGTATTTACATGATATTTTAAGAGTCAATACTAGCCCTAGTTCATGACCTATTCATGTTGTGATGGGTAGGTAGCTTTTTTTTGCTACTATGGGTAGGTAGCTTTTACGTACATTGGATTCTGTCTTCGATCTTGGAACTTGTAATTAAAGCTAACCAGACTGTCAATTATTTGTTCACATCCCCTTTTGCTTTTAAGATTAATATATAATCCATACATAAATTCATCTTAATTTGTTCACATCCCCTTTTGCTTTTAAGATTAATATATAATCCATACATAAATTCATCTTAATTTTGATTATTTTTGCATAATCGAAATTAATTATTATTGTAAATGTGGAAATATTAATGTTAAAAAATATATAATTTTATGTTTTTATTTTAAAAGTCATTAAATGAGGGGAAAAGAGAAGAACGCGGGGGAGATATAAACTAATTGGGTGTTACTGTCCCATGTGAGTGATTAATTACCAAAAATGGGCTTTATTATTATTATATTTATATTTATATTTATATTTATATTACGTAAATTAGTGAAAAAAAATAGAAGTCAAGATTTCAGTTTGACCCGCTGTCAATTTAGTTAATAACGGTTGAAACTCGCGGGGGCACAAACATTGATGATTCGTACGTGGCGCAATATTAGGTTATGACAGGAGTGAAATAATATAATATTGTTTTTTTATTACAGCGATGAAAAGAATTAAATCCCGAATCTTCTTTCTCACGATCCACTTGGTAATTCATTCCATACACTGTCCTATTAAACCTAAAAACCGAAGCTTTAATGGAAAATTATTAAGGTTGGAGAAGCCAAAGGAAATACAAGAAAGTAAGGGGAAAAAAAAAAGTGAAAGTTGCGGAAGGGGAAGGTGTTCAATTGAAGGTCTGATGATTCTTTTCTGATTCTGAGAGATTTCAAAGTTGGAGGCTTTGAAAGGGGAAACAAAAAATATGGGTATCGGTGGTGATGCCTGGTGGGCTCGCTGCCTTTGCTTTTATGTTTGGAATAACAAAAGGTGTGTGCTTTTGATTGTTGTGTTGGTGACATAGCCTCGAAAGCTTAC
Source organism: Erythroxylum brevipes (assembly GCA_027479065.1). NCBI lineage: Eukaryota > Viridiplantae > Streptophyta > Magnoliopsida > Malpighiales > Erythroxylaceae > Erythroxylum > Erythroxylum brevipes. The sequence goes on from JANIHY010000009.1 coordinate 19,927,353, forward strand.
ATGTGTCGGACTTGTCTCCGGTTTCTTGTTTTTTTTTTTTCATTTCGTTGGGAAATTGGTGTTCATTGAAAGACTTGTTTGTTAGTTTGGTGTTTTGATGCGGAATTAGTTGGTGGGATTTTGCGGTAGAATTTTGGAGGCGTGATTGCAAACTGTATGAAGCGGCTATTAACGATTGCTTTTCTGAATTTGAATGCTGATTTTGGCTTCTGGGTTTTGCTAAAGTTGTTGACTTTTATCTTTTAATTTTGCTTACTATTTGTTTTCTTCCCCTGGATGTTAATGTTATTTGTTTCTTTATCGGATTATTATATGTTGTAATTCGTATTTTTGAATATAGAAATCGGTTTCATAGTCAAGCACTTGAATTTGTTGTTGACCATCTTCTTGATCAATCGTTAGTTTTGATGTCATAGCACATTCTAGTTAATTGATAAACTGTTTTCAAGTGATCTTGGTATCTTACATAAGATTTTGTTCCTTGGTTTTCCTGTTTTTTAAAGATTACTCAGTCCAGTGAACAAATATGAAGAGCGACTTTAGAATAAAAAGGCAGAGAAGAGGTAGAGTTAAACGAAATTTCGGAAAACTAGTGAACTGCCTGTGCTCTGGAGAGCAAATGAGGGCAGGGGAGGATATGATACCTTCATCTGAATCTCTTGCCACAAAGGATTATTCGCTGGGTGCTTTCTCTTCACAAAATGGTGATGTGGAGGACCCAAAACCAGATGTCAGAAATATAGAGGAAGCTGAATTGTCTTTGCGTGAGCGTGGTTCTTTGAATTATGAGGTTTGTTTTTTGTAATTTTTCTAGTATTTAAGTGTGATCACATCTTTCTATATCTATTTTGGCTCCATTTACCCTGGATTTTGCTATGTAACTCGAAGCGACTATGGAAGCCATACCCAATTCAGAAGGCCCATATGCTGGAGTTGGTCAATAAATAACAAAGTTTCATGCTCTTAGAAATTAACTGATTCTAGTTAGGTATTCTTTTGTCTTTGTTGTTGGTGGTACTCATTTTGAGAGTTAGAATCTCAACTATACTCAACTCAGACATGGTTTTTGCTAAAAGGAAATTTTTTTTGTCTGTTTTATCATCAATTTATGTTCTTAAAGCCGACAATTGATCGATATCTTAGTTCTCCAAGTGCAAATTGTAGAATTATGAAATGCCAATAACTGTGGGTTTGCTGGATGTTGGAGGCTGGTTCAGGTGTTATTGAATTCAAGTTTATTAGTTTCATGCAAGCCCATATGATCAACAATCAAGAAATCTTGTTTTATTTTCTGGTCAGTAGGGTTTGACCCTGAGCCAATGGGGGAAGGGGGTTGTACATGCCACCCAATCTAAGGCCTGTTGTCAATTTTGTACTCATGATTGTTTGATTACTTAAAAACCAGCACACCTGCATTTTCACAGGAAGCAAGGGCATTGTTAGGAAGAATTGAATACCAAAAAGGAAATATAGAGGCTGCCCTCCATGTGTTTGAAGGAATTGATATCAATGGAGCAACTCCCAAGATGAAACTTACACTTGCTAATAGAGGAGAACAGCACAGGAGACACTCACAAAATTTTTATGCTCCACCAATGTCTATACATGCTGTCAGTCTGCTAGTAGAAGCACTCTTTCTAAAAGCAAAATCACTGCAACATCTTGGGAGGCATAAAGGTGCTTTTCCACCAATGCTGATTCATTCATTTTTTGCTTTCTAAAGTCTTTCTTGTTTAATGTTCTTGTGTTTTTCGTATTGACTGTTCAACTTCATGAATTTTTTGTATACATCTTATGTAAGCAGTATTATTCTTATGTGACAATTAAGAAAAAGAGATGTCATGTATGGGAGTGCGATGAATTTGTCACCTAAAATCCTAACAGATGCAGCCAAGAGAGTATGACCCAAGGCTGCTTAACGGTTGTGGACTTAATTCAATTTAAGCTGAGAAATCCTTAGATTTTCAGTTTGTTTAGTTAAAAAAATTATCTCTCCACTTCTTTTTAATGGAAGACTGATATGTATTTAATGATTATTCATTGCTGTTTTGCTATTTAATAACATATCCTCTCCTTTGCAAGCGTGAGGGTGAGTTCCAAAGGAATAAGGTTATCTTTGTATCCTATGCTAAAAACTTCACAAAACAGAGTTGGGTGGAGGAAATACTGGCTCTAGATTCCTTCAAATGACTTTATTGTTTGGTTAGATTCTTCTTGTATAATTCATAGTTATGTGTGAAATTTGTCATTTGCAACTTTTCTAGTACAGAAACTGTATAATGAACATCTCATAAAATGTTCCTGTTCCCTTTTATCGTGCAACTGCTAAGCTGGTTGCCTTGTGTAGCCATGATTTGACATAGAGACAACCTATGATCTTACTTTTGCTTTAGTTTGGATACCTCTTCAAATTTGTTGTCTATGTTGCACTTCCTTCCCCCTTTTCTACCTGCTGTCTGTTTCTGTCTTTCCAATTAATGTGTAATTTCATTTTAGCAAAATGGTACTGGAAGGAATAAAGTAGAGATTTGGCCTTATAATATTACTAATGCATATATCGATTCCTTCTTGCAGAAGCTGCACAATCTTGCAAAGTTATTCTGGACATAGTTGAGTCTTCATTACCAGAAGGCTTGCCTGAAAACTTTGCTGCTGATTGTAAATTGCAGGAAATTTTGAACAAGGCCGTTGAGTTGCTTCCAGAACTTTGGAAACTCACTGATTCCCCTCATGAAGCGATTATGTCATACAGGCGAGCTCTGCTCTATCAATGGAACCTTGATGCAGATACAACTGCAAGGATTCAGAAAGAATTTGCCATTTTCCTTCTGTATGGCGGAGGTGAAGCCAGCCCCCCTAACCTCCGTTCCCAGATGGGCAGTTCGTTTGTGCCAAGAAACAACGTAGAAGAGGCTGTACTTCTGCTAATGATTCTTTTGAGAAAAGTTTGTCTCAAACGAATTGAATGGGATTCATCAATCTTGGATCATCTTTCTTTTGCTCTTGCGGTGGTGGGGGATCTAAAGTCACTAGCTAATCGTATTGAGGAGCTGCTTCCTGGCATTATTGATCGGAAGGACCGGTACCAGATTCTAGGCCTCTGTTATTATGGAGCAGGTGAGGAAATGGTTGCTCTGAACCTATTTAGGAAATTACTGCATAAGAGTGAGGATCCAGACTGCATCCTAGCCTTATTAATTGCATCAGAAGTTTGTGGAAAAGCCCCAGAACTTGCTGAAGAAGGGATAGATTATGCTCGTAGAGCACTTAAAAATATGAAAAACGACTGCGATCAGTTAGAAGGAGTTGCCAATTGTTTGCTTGGTGTGTCTCTTTCAGCAAGTTCTAAATCTGCTGTTGGTGATTCTGAGAGGTATACAAAGCAATCTGAGGCACTTCAGGTACTAGAGACTGCAGGAAGAATGACAAGCATGCAGGGCCCAAATATACTTTACCATCTCAGCGTAGAAAATGCAGATCAACGGAAGCTGGATGCAGCATTGCTTTATGCAAAGCGGTTATTGCAAGTGGAAAGTGGATCCAGAATTAGAGGATGGTTACTATTGGCTCGGATTTTATCAGCTCAAAAGCGGTTTGAGGATGCAGAGGCAGTCCTTAATACTGCATTGGAGCTAACTGGGAAATGGGATCAGGCAGAATTATTGAGAACCAAAGCTAAAGTTCAAATTGCTCAAGGACTGCTAAGAGGTGCCATTGAGACATATACACAGCTTCTGGCTATTATTCAAGTCCAGAGTAAGAGTGTTAGGCCAGAGAAGAACGCACATAAGGTCAGTTAACCCACTCTAAGTTGCATAAACATTGAAAAGAACATAACTCCTTTAAACGAAGTGATCATTTGGTCAGTAAAGTTGAAGTGGCCATTTTGTGACATTTTTGACTTACTTTTTAGCAGTTAAGTGGATTTTTTTTCTCGTCCATGAAAGGCTGTTGTGGATATCCTTGATCAAAGTGATAAACTGGGTTGGAGGTAGAATATAGTTATTAATTACTGTCAGAAAAATGATGCAAAGATCTGTAGTTGAGTGTGGTGGAGGGAAGGTTTGGTGAAATTTGGAGTAGAAATTAAGATTAGACAACTGGAAATCCTAGATTCTCTTCCCAAAATGTTTTTGTATACCAAACCTTATATTTGTTGAGAAGATTTTTTTTAAGGCAATTAATGCAGCTACAGTTACCTTTTTACTCTAATACACTCGTAAAACTTGAAAACAAATTTTGTTGTCAGGCTAATGTAAACCCTGCTAAACGTCTGGAATTAGAAGTGTGGCATGACTTGGCTTCCGTCTACATAAGCTTATCAAGGTGGCGTGATGCTGAAATCTGTCTTTCAAAATCCAAAACAATCAGTTCTTATTCAGCATCAAGATGCCATACAACCGGTATGTTGCTCCCTTCTCTGGATTTTAATTTTTTTTCCTCACAGCTTCTCAATCTAGAGTTAGCAGACAACTTTCTCATATTTTCATCCTAGTAATTTGAACTTATTTGAGAAACTGTCTAGCTTTCTATCGTTAACTGCTCTGTTATTGCTCATTGCACTAAAGTCAACTTGAGATAATCCTGGATCCTTTAGCCTCTTTATTCTTCAGATATTCCTTGATCCTTCCTACCTTCTTAGGCACAGTCTAATTTCTTTGAGATCCCTTTCTCGTGTTAAAAGAATCAAGTAGTATCAAAATAGCTTCAGATATCTGGTCCTTTGCAATTAAAATAATTTAAGAAAAAATTGATATGTTGTATCGTTTATGAGACATTTGGTTGGTGTTTTGCAAATATAAGAGAGAGAGAATCTTGGTTTAGGTGGAATTCAGCATCTGAAATTCTGAAGTAAATGGCAGGTTTACTTTATGAAGCAAAGGGTCTGCATAAAGATGCGGTAAAATCCTTTGTAGGTGCTCTGGATATTGATCCCACGCATGTCCCAAGCTTGATATCCACAGCTGTGGCACTGAGAAGGTTTGGAAACCAATCAAATGAAGTGGTAAGAAGCCTGCTGATGGATGCCTTGAGGCTTGACAGAATGAATTCATCAGCATGGTACAATCTTGGCCTGCTTTATAAAGATGAGGGCGCACCGTCATGTATAGAAGCAGCCGAGTGTTTTGAGGCTGCAACATTTCTTCAGGAGTCGGCTCCGGTTGAACCTTTCAGATAATGTAACATTCAATATGTTATCATCTTGTTCTCACGTAATACCCATGTACTCTTAACACCAGCAAGGAATGATAGAAATGACATTTTCCTATACTTACATTTTGAAATGGAGCTGATTAGGTAGACCCTTGTTTCAATATTATCATAAAAGGCCCAAACTTTACATTAGAATAAAATTCAATTCAAATCAAATAGTGTATGTGGATGACAAGTATACGATCATAATGAATAGACAAAATATTATATTTTAGAGGACAGTCCTCGTTAGAAAGGGGAAGTAAGAAGAAACACGATGAGAATTTACTTATTTATGTTTTTAGAAAAGATTTATTAAAAAGTCTGCATATTTGATACGCAAAAGTCTCTGCTTGCTTACGGGAATCAGATTCTCTTAATCAATTCTAATAAATTAAAGACACAATCTCTCTTTTCGAACCAAGATCTTTTGTTCAATATTATTCTGTTTTATTCTATCTTATGATATTTTAACTATTTATTTTGTGCGACTTACGTAAGGTCTACATAGGATCTATATAGAATTCACATAAATAAACAGCTGAGATTTATTAGACACAATAAAACATCATAATATTAGATAGAAGGTATTAATTTTCCCTTTTTCGATGTCTGTTTCATGCTGATGGCATGAATGAAACGAGTAATAAAAGAGGCTTTAAAGACGATCACGAGTAAGCAGCTTTGTCATGACCAAGTAGGCCTTGGAGATAAAAACTATTGCCTACGTCAGACCCAATCAACGATCAGCACCTATCTCCGCCGTGAATGGCTGGTTCTGCTTCGTCAGATGGCCCGCCCGTTGCTTTCCAAAGCATCTATCTTTTTTCTTGCTTCTTTCACTGTCTGTCCTTATCGTACTTCGATTTTGTAAGTCCTCGAGGATATAGAACGAAATAAAGCGGATTTATATGGACTGCTTTGCAAACTAAGAACAAGAAAAAAACAGTCTTTTGTTTTCCTTTTCTGAAAATCGTTGGCTACAATGTCCACTTAGATGCCGACACAGTTCCCAATGAAATTAAGACAAGACAAAGACAAACAAACAAACTTGGTGTCATAGAGAGAGACACGGGCGCGCTCGCTCATCACTGAAAGTGTTCATACCTCAAAGTTCAAACTTTGAAACCTTAATCCCGCCCCACCATAGTGGTTGTGTTTGTGTACACTAAACAGTTCACAACTTGAAAGGGTATTGTATCATATTTTGGGGGTTAGTCAAGAAGGGAAAGAAATGGAGGATGGGAAGATAGAGGAAGCAGGTCCATCGGCGGTCGCTGGAGTAGATGACAATCATCAAAGACAAGTCGACGTGACTGAGAAGGCAACAACTGAAGTTTTAACCCGTGGGGATGATGACGGTGATGACGATGATGAAGAAGATAATAACGGGGCTCCTGTTACTGCCTTTGTACCTGGTCCTTTGCTCTCTCTAAAGGAACAGATTGAAAAAGACAAGGTTTTAATGGTTCTTTTGATCCCGTTTCTTCCATTTGCCTTCACAAATCTTAGTTCTAGCCTTCTTCCTAATTTCTTGAGGTCTTTAAACTTGAAGTTTGTATTTTTATTCAGTTTGTTTTCTTATAATGAAGATCCATTCTCTACCACTCTATATTACAAATTTACATTATGTGGGGAGATGCAAATTTGTGCCTTAATGATTGTGGGAACTGGGGAGGCTATATCTGCCAAATAGTTGTAAAATCTTAAAGAACAGCTCAATCCATAAACATTGTATGTGAATGCTCTTCTTGTTCAAGTTCTGCATTGTTTCTGCTCCCAAATTTCCCTATTTTCAGTGTCATTATTCTTAAATGGGGGTATTGATTATTGGATCCTTCTCTTCTGTTGCGCGTGTTGCAGGATGACGAAAGCCTAAGGAGGTGGAAAGAGAAGCTGCTAGGTTGTGTTGAAAGCGACTTAAATGGTCTGTTTAAAGCATATACTTACCTTTCCGCATTTTCCCTTTCTACTTGTATTGCTATCTTGTTTCGTAGGATCGCGGGGTAATTTTTCTCTTCTTTTAGGCCAAATGGAACCTGAAGTCAAATTCCAGGCGATTGGAATTTTATCTGATGATTTTGGGGAAATCAACACACCCTTGCCTGTCAATGAAAATCACAATGTTGGTCTCTTTTTTTCTCTCAGAGAGGGATCTCGATACCGTATGAAGTTAACCTTTAGTGTTCTGCACAACATTGTTTCTGGCCTAACCTATTCAAACACCGTGTGGAAGGCAGGGCTTCAAGGTGCAGAATTGTTTATTCCACTTCTTCTACCGTGATGTTAAGCTGAACATTTGTTATTGCCTATATGATTCTTTTCCTCGCAAAGCAAATACAGCCTTCTAATGAATATGCAATATCATCATGGACTATATGATTCTTCTTTTTTTTTTTTTTTGCCACAATGTTTTCTGATCTGAGGCAGTGTTTTGGTTCAAAGCATAACCTTAGTTTCTTTGGCAAAAATCTGAAAGCATGTGAATGAATATGCAATATCATCATGGACTACTAGATGATTCCATATCAAGCAGATATCATTAAATGTCTCATCATTACTAGCTACTAAATATTTAGAACTCAATGGTTAGGGTGATTAAGACTCGGACCTTGAACAGCTCATGTCAACAATGCCTCATTTCAATTTTCTACCTCTAATCCTTCAGAGTTTAAATTTTGGCTGCTGGTTATTAACCTTAATGTGTTCATGATTGTACTTCCCTGGAATCTCAGTTGATCAAAGCAAAGAAATGCTGGGTACTTTTGCTCCACAACGTGAACCATATGTACACACTTTGAAGGAGGAGATAACTCCATCTGGTTTGCTAGCAAGAGGAACTTACTCAGCAAGACTTAAGGTGAGTCAAATTCTTCTTGCTCAGTAGCTTTACGCTCAGGACCAGAAAAGTGATTGTTCTAAGTTTGGTTTGTGGGCATTTGCTTTCAGTTAAGAATTTGTTTTTGAAGATAATTTTGATTATTTATTAACTGCTGCTATTTTCGTGGAGAACCTGTAATAATGCCATGCTGTGGCTAGGCCAAACCTTTTTGTTAGTATCTGGAAACCTGAATGCATGAGGTAGCAGAGAATGGTATTGAATCTTCATCTGATGCAATTTTGGGTCAGTAAGTGAATAATGAAGAGTAGTAGTTGAGGGTCCTTATGATTTTCTCTCTCTCTGGTGCAATTTCTGGAATGCCAAGTAGAGCAACATATTCGTATGTTTATGTAAAACCTTAAATTCTAACGTAAAAGATATGCGTTTCGCTTAGCATATTCTGTTGCTGGCTTATGCAGTTTGAAGACGACGACAGAAGATGTCATATGGAGCTCAAATATTCGTTTGAGATCAAAAAGAAAAGCTAGCCAATGTGTTCTGTCACTCAACTTAAGTTTGATCTCAGAGATGTGCTTTTCTTCTAGTTCTTTGCTTGTCTACATCAGCCTACTATGGATTGGATTCTCCTCACTTTTTCCTTTCCAATATTCTTATTATTTTGTTTTCCAATAGGGTCTGCAAGATGATGTTTGCCTGCATAAGTAGAAGTAGAACCTACTTTACTTACACTCTTATATTCGCAATATACAAATTGACAAAAATTTCAATAAACAGTCTTGAACATGAAGCTGATGGTCTGATTTTAAGTAGAGATGGCAGCCTGAGCCCGGCCCAGACAAAAAGAAAGGGGCCCGGTCTTGGCCAAGGCCTGGAGCTTGGCCATATGGGTTAGGCCTAAGGCTCGAGTTGATTGACTTCTTATTTTTTAAAATTTTAATAAAACTTTATTTAATTAACTTTTTATTATATTAAACTTAGTAATGAATGAGGATAGTATTATGGGAATGAAAGAAAAAGATTATAATTAAAGAAATTAATTTAATTAATTAAAG
>JANIHY010000009.1:19937991-19952759 GCA_027479065.1 Erythroxylum brevipes
ACAAAATTCAATGTATACATATTGATAAAATAAATAAAATAAAACTAAATTCATTAATAAAAGATGATAAGATTGTAGGAAATGAAAGAAAAATATTATAATTAAAAGTAATCAATTTAATTAATTGAAGTTAAGAACTTCAATTGGTTAATAAAAATTGAGATTTTATAATGAATGAATATATAAAACTTACATATGTTGATAGCATGAATAATATAACACTAAATTCATTAATAAAGGAGGATAAAATTATAGGAAATGAATTAAAAAGATTGTAATTAAAGTGATCAATTCAATTAAATGAAGTTACAAATTTAAATTGATTAAAAAAGTTGAGATTTTATAATACATGAATATATAAAGCGTACATATTGATAAAATAAATATGATGAAATCAAATTCATCAATAAAGGAGAACAAGATTGTAGAAAATGAAAGAAAAAGATTATATTAAAGTGATCAATTCAATTAATTGAACTTACGAATTTCAATTGATTAATAAAATTTGAGATTTGATAACAAATGAATATATAAAATGAATATATATTGATAAAATGAATAAGATAAGATCAAATTTATTAATAAAAGAGGATATAATTATCGGAAGTTAAAAAAAAGATTATAATTAAAGTGATCAATTTAATTAATTGAAATTACAAATTTCAATTGATTAATAAAATTTGAGATTTCATAAATCATAATGAATAAAATTCATAAATTGACAACATAATTTACAAAAATGATTATACAAATTTTTAAATGATACAATTTACAAAAAATGAAGATAAAATCATAATGGAGATTGGAGATTGGAGGTTGGAATCTGAAGACTGGAAATAATAGAGACTAGATAGAGTGGCAGAGCAGCTAATCCTTACAATCAGGATCGTCAATAGCTTGCATCACTTCTTCTATATGTAGAAGCATTGTGTTTAGTACCATAATATTAAAATTAATGAAATATTAAAGACATGGTAATAATTATTAAATAATTAAATATACCTTTATCTTTAAATATTTTATTAAGTCACCTCTGCATTAGTTCCGGTGGCTATATTAATATAGAAATAAAAAACAATATAATGTAAGATAGTGTACAAAGTAGACGAAATTGATACATCAAAAAGAAAAAAATTTACCCTCAATATCTTCATCATCTAACTAGCTTCAAGTACACATAAGAGTTTCCATAGTATAAGGATGATGTCGAGCATGATGAGGAATAATAACCTTACCACTAGTGTTTAAAGTAGACTCCGAAGCAACAATGAATGATGGAAAAAATGTTCATAACTTTTCCGCCATTATAATACAGTAAACTGCATAGGTTTAACCTTAATCACACAATCTTCTATCAAATATTTATCTATTTCTATCATATTGTAAGAAGTTTTAACCCTTTTTTCTTTCATAAATTTTGTAAGTGAAATTAACAAACTGCTAATAGAAGATGGACCTGAATCTGAAACTGAAGTCGAAGTTGAACAACCAGAACTAATGCAATCCTGATCCTGAATTTTGTCCGTTTTGAGTTAATAATTATTAAACAAATTATACTAAAATTGTTTAATGGAATCTATATGCTCTTTGGCTCAATCACCATACATCAAATTATATATAAAATTAGCAAATCATATTAGAATTGTTTAATGACATCTTAGGTGTAGCACAGATAAGATTGCAATAATATATCTAGCTATATACTAATAAGAATTCAACTCCTCAATCATTTACTCTACCATAACCCGAATAACCTTATTGGAATTAAACATCCAATCAAATAAAGCTTTCTTTATCTTACACATAGTGTTAAAGCAACAACGTGAATCTTGATATTTTGCTCCTGAGAACAACTCGTTCGCATTAGAAAATAATTCAAACTTCGCACAAAGTTCTCTAACTAACTCCCATTTGTTTTCTGTAGGCATGCAAATGTATTGAGAATCTTTTTGGCTCAATCTTGTAAACACATCAACCTATTAGATTATCAACTCCAACATCTTGAAGGTTGAGTTTCATCTTATTGGACAATCCAAAACCAACATCTTCCTATTATAAATGCATAGTTATCGTGCAATTTCTTCAAATTTCTCAACTATTTTAAGTGTTGTACTCTAATATACTACACTATTTTGAATCGAATCTATTGCTTCCTTTATGATATCCAATCTATCCTTCACAATCAAATTCAAAACATGTGCAATACAACATATATGGAATAACCTTATACCAACCAACAGGCTCCCAACCCCTATCTTATTCTTCAACTTTTTAGTATAATATTGTCTGTGGTACAATTATCGATTGTTATGGTAGATAATTTGGTATCAATATTAAATATATCAAAGAGTCTCCCAACTTGAAACCTTTCACTTGTATGTGGCCTTCTCACATAAATGAACCTATCATGTACAAATACTACCAACATCAATCATAACATAATGAAAAAGTAAATGATAACAATGCTGGAGAATATAACTTACCTCAAAAGTTTATTGCATAGAACTCAATCTATTGTTGACTTGGTTATCGATCGTCCACATATCTGCTGTAACGGTAATCTGTTCTTCAATGCTCGACAATGTTCTTAAAATTTATTTCTTCTTATCCTTGTATATCTTTATAAAGTCCTTCTTTAACGTATTCTAACTTAAAACCTTGAAGGTTAGTTGTAATGACTCGCAAAACATCCTTGATCATTTGATATCAACTATAGATGGTGGATGTTCATCCCCAATTACCATAGAAGCTATCAAAAATCTTAATTTGTTGTTGTCATAACTTGTTGCAGTTATTTCATTCTAACCTCTCATAAGCTTAGAGGTAAAAAATGTTTCACCCCCTAATACCATCTTTTTTCTATTGCACAAATCCACGTATTTCTTTAAATGAGAGGTTCCACTTTTTTAACTCTCGGCCAAAATCTTCGGACAATACTTACATTTGACTTTTTATTCTCTATTCATTTGGTATCGATATTAAAATATATCAAAAAGTCTCCCAACTTCATTACCAACCTTTCACTTGTATATGGCCTTCTCACGTAAATGAACCTATCATGTACAAATACTACCAACACCAATCATAACATAATGAAAAAGTAAATGATAACAATGTTGGAGAATATAAATTACCTCAAAAATTTATTACATAGAGCCTAGTATGTTGTCGACTTGGTTATTGATGATCCACATGTCTATTATAATGGCAATCTGTTCTTCAATACTTGACAATGTTCTTAAAATTTCTTTATTCTTAACCTTGTATATCTTTATAAAGTCCCTCTTAAATGTATTCCAACTTAAAACCTTGAAGGTCAGTTGTAATGAGTAGCAAAACATCCTAAATCTTTTGATACCAACTATAGATAGTGGATGTTCATCGTCAATTACTATAGAAGCTATCAAAAATCTTGATTTGTTGTTGTCATAACATGTTGCAGTCATTTCATTCTAACCTCTCATAAGCTTAGGGGTAAAAAATATTTGACTTCCTAATGTCATCTTTTTTCTATTGCACAAATCCACATATTTCTTTAAATGAGAGGTTCTAACTTTTGAACTCTTGACCAAAATCTTCTGACAATACTTACATTTAACTTTTTTTACTCTATCCGTTAATCTAGTCTTATTAAAGTGATTCTAAGCTTCACTTTTAAATTAACTTCGAGTTAGAATTCTATCTTCACTTGGCATCGGATATAAGTTTCCACTTTTGTCTTTGGTACTAGATTACAGCCCTCAACTAAAAGAATATACTCATCCATCTGAAACACTTATAAATATTATGTTTTTCATAATCATAATTAAATATATATGTTATTCATAATCATAATCAGTTATCAGTGACTTATATGGTCATATATACAGGTGTGTATACGACCATGTAAGTAATCACAATCACACACAAGCGTGCATGTGTTTTTGCTGACTTACACGATCACTTACATGTGCATGTATATGACCGTATTATAAGTATGCAAAAATACTTCGCTGTTGGTAACAATCTGAAAAATTCCAGTATTTCACGAATTCAATCTTTGATCAAAATCAGAATTCTAAGAAGTAACTTTACTTTGGTGGGTGAAGGGTGAAGATAAGTCAAAAAACATGCAGTGGGGCAGTAGGAAAGCGGGATAGTGGGACGGTGATGCAAGGAGGGGCTAGGGGTGGCTGAGAAAAGGGGCGATTGTAGCTGGAGGAAGAAGGGGTGGTGACTAGTGATTGGTGCGGCAAAAGAATGAGTGATATTAAGGGCTTACAACGATGATGATGATAAGAGAGAGAGAATAGAGGGAGAAGAGAAAGTGGTACTAGTAGTGGCTGGTGGCAGTAAAGGGAAGGGAAGAAAGAAGAGAAACAAACTTAGTGTAAAAGTAAATGATGTCGTTTTATTTTGTGAGAAACAGAAACGTAAAACGATTTTGTTTTGTTTCATCTCACAAAGAATAATGATGACTTAAAATGTCATCGTTTTGTTCTGTAAGTTAGTCGAGCCTTGGGCTCAGTGGTCTGAACCCAAGGCCAACTATAGGCCCAGTTAACTCGGGCTTGGCCCATTGATCACGGGCAAGGTCAGCTGAGCCCTGGGCTCCAAATTTCAACCCTAATTTGAAGTGTTGTTTTCTTTTTAATTTGTTTATTCCCTTTCACGCGACAAATTCAATAATACTCCTTGCATACTCTAACCAAAAATCAACAACCCGACCCCATTATAGTATGGTCTAATCGGTGAAATCTTTTAGAAACTTTCCAATTTAATAGGATGAAAGTGTGAGTCACGGGGAAGAAAATTGTCATTGACAATTTTTTTTTTTGAGAATGAATAATAGTGAAAATGAAAATATCTAGAAGTTATTTATTTGGAAAATATGATTTATAATTTGCATATTCAATGGTTTATCCAATATATATCTAAAAGATAATACTGACGAATTTTACTTGTGTTTAATTTTGTAAGTACATGTCTGAAAGACATGAATTGGAATACATTTCACTTCTTCATACAAATATGTAATAAACAATTGACTTCTAAAATTTATATAACTTTAGTTTCTTACGGAAAGTATATAAATCGCAAAATGAAAATTAGATACAAATATGAATAAATAAATAAAAAATAACTAAACTTTATAACATTATTCTTCTGTAAGAGGTTAACTTGTGAATGCAACAGAGGGCAATCTAATTCTAAATATGTTCCAAATGAAATTTAGTTTCATACCATTAAATATTATTTCAAGCACGGCAGTTAATCTGAATGGTTCATTTCATTAGCAAATGAAATCTAAATCTAATTGGTGCCAAATGGTAGGCGAGTATACTTTGATAACAATACTCCGATAGTAATATGATGACACGGAAACTCCCATCCTCAACTTGCAGGTCGAAGGTACCATTTGTTTTGAGGTACAAAAGACAGTTCCACAAGATGAGCATTGAAGTTCTTATCATCTGTAGTGGGAACTGCAATGTTACTACTGTTATTTTTCAAGCTTTTATACAGAAATGGATTATTCGCTAAAGTATATATACAGTTGAACTTTTAACGAAAGATCTACCATATCAATCCGCATCCTTGCTGAATCTATTGTTGCTACCACTAGCCAATCGCCTGTTATTGCTCAAAGTCTGACAGTTTTTCGAGCAACAGATGGAACCTGAAAACAATTTCGAAGGCAAGCTCCTCCTGAACTTGGTTCGAATGGAATACATGACCATGTAAGGGTCTTGGGTGAAGCAAACAATCTCTTCCACTGTGATGGCTTTACATTTTTTATTGTTATAAGAAGTACAACACGAAACTAACTGAATTGAGGAAACAGCCGAGCCAAGTTAGGATGGTAGTAGAAAGGAAGACCATGAACAATGCTTTCTCCAAACAAGAATTACTTCTGTATGATTGGTTATAAAGGGCAAGGAAACAGGTGCCTCAAAAATGTGGCAGTATTAATCCACAGCAGCAGCTATCACCAAAATCATCAGTGGAACTTGAGTCCAATAACAGCAACTGAGACGACAAAAATGGCAGGTTATTTAAAAGAAGAGACTAGTCATACCTCAAATGAGTCTTCAAGGTTCCATATGTAAAGAATAGCAGATATGCCAATGTGATCAAGTGTTAAACAGTAGACCGACTTGTTACACCACGAGAGACTAGTTCTCATGACAAGGAGGAGATTGGATAATGCATTATTGACGATTTTATCCAGCAGCCACGAGTGTCCAAGTTGAACTTTATAACAATCTCTTCATCATTTTGAACCTTTTAAGATTCTATTTCTATCATTTTAGCAACAAGATGATTTAGGCCACTATAAAGGAAATATTGGACATAAAAGAATTCATGCTGCATGAAATGCATTTATGCAAACTTAATTAGTGTTTGCTAAAACTTCACTGAAATCAAGAAATCGCAGTTAAATAACATTTAGAAAAAGGTTTAGTTAAACTTGTAAAAGAGATATGATATAATTTTCTAGTTCTAGTACAAAATTATTGAGATGAAGAAACGAAGAAAGTAAATACCTTCCAAGCTATATCCTATATATAGTTCAACAGTGTATCGGTTAAAGACTTTTTCAATCTACAGCTTTGTCCCAAGTGAACGTCTCCAAAAATATATCTGCAGTCACCGTAGGGTAAACGGGGTTAAAAAATAAATGAGTACCAACAGTTGACACAAAAAAAAAAAAAAACGAAAGAGGGAATCACCTGTATTCACAATATCCAGGCCACGCACACATAGCTTTCCCGTAGTCCCAATAGCAGTCATCATCTCTCAGAGGCCCACGTTTAGCTATTGCAGTAGTACATCGATGAGCATGCACAAATAAGTCAATGAACAAGAGAATATAGTTAGAAAGACTCACCTTTTGTCACAAATTTTGATTTGGCATCAGGATGAATGTCATGCCACATCTGGAGCCACAACTCCCGCATCAAAACCGGAGATTTAACAATGTTCCTGTGATTCGCTGTAAGAAGATATTTTCAATTTAGTTTGTGTAGTTATGTTGTCAATTATCATGTCAAAATAGAAGCCATTATTAAAGCTCGATTATAAAGGGTATTTTTAAGGGCATATAAAAAGAACGATACCTATATCGCCTTTCAAAAGCAACAAATCACATATAAACATAATATACACCGATTTTAATAGCATATCTATTTACGATATGATGGTATTCGATATTTAGTCTTACCTTCTGGTTTATAAGTTCTGGTGCCTAAAATTTCTCCAGAATTTCCAAAATATTTTAAATTTAAACAAGATAAACATCAAACCGACTATTACAGACTTCTGGAAATAGATATGTTCATTTACTAAATCCCATTTTGAAAAGCCAAGATCTTTAGCTACAGCATTAGTACTGCCATGTGGAATGGTAGTAACCTTTATCGAGCTCCCAAACTGCTGTCCTCTTTCCTGGAATACTTTCAGAGTCTTCATAATAGGTAATGTACTTTACTCTTGGAGATCTAGTCATGTTAGGAGCTATATCAGACCCATGTGGATGATCCACATTCAAATCCACTTGAACGTCAGATCCATCATGTTCAGTCTGAAATTTAAGAAGAAGAAGCAAGATCAATTCTCAAACAGACTTTACACTTCCGGTAAGAAGTTAATCAAAAACTACTCAATAATAGAAAACTGTTCTTTGCTCGATTTACAAAAAGCGTTTTCTTTTGAGTATGATCAACTTTTGATAGGAAGACATTAAATAACAAGGAAAGATGTCGTTGATAAAAGAAGTAGCAAATAATTTTCAGTATGAGAGATCTCATACAGGTTCTAAACAAAGACAATGAATACACAAGGAAATATGAAAATCTAAGATGATTAATTGTTTTAGATATGGATGAAGGACTGTATATCTGTCATGTAATCATAAATAAATTTATTGTCACAAGAACCTAAACACAATAAATACCATGTCAACAGCAAGTCTCAATTTTAATTCGGCTACGCAAACAAAATTGATTCTAGTTTTAGATAACTGAATATCCAGAAAGAAATGACAAGGTATTTTGTCTCATGTGTTCCCATATTATCCTGCAACTACAACCTTATCTTCCCAATCACATGAAAGCTTCACTTGAATATCTCCCTTAAACCAACCCCATTTTCATTTCTTGTTTATTTCTCGTAACATTCATAAATACAAGTAAGACGCACCTGAGGGGCCCTAGTTATATTCACTTTTTGTCCAAGCCAATTTTTGCACAAAGAGAGGGAGTTATATGGTACCTGCAAAGGTATGACAAACTGCCTGAAGCCGAAAGCAGTCCTTATTACTACTGAAATTATTATACATCAGTTGGAAGATCAAATATTCATAAAACAGCAGAAAACCAATTTAAAGATATATTCTTGTACTTACTGTCTCATCTCCACTTGTAGCTCCAGGATTTCCGTCAACCAGATTTCCTGACCTATAAGAGTAACTGTTCTGTATCACAACTCATAAAGAAATTGAATCATTTCAAAGTACATTTAATATCTTGCCAACTTCTAAATATCATTGTACTCAACAAGTGGGATGCCAAAATCTATTCATATAGGCCTTAGACTACATTTCTAAATTTAAAAATACACAGAAATGTCTACCAAAAGAAGCACAGATGTGCATAAGAATATCGTGCCGAAGAGCAGTTTGTTAGCATTACATTCTATTAGCATCTCTATGGTTGTGTGTAAAAAGTAAGGGGGAGGAACATGAACAACATATCGTGAGACACTCTTCAAAAAAAAATAAAAAAAATAATGGCAACTGTAGGACAATTGAGTGAGAAGGATTGACAAATTGTATTTTGTAGATTATGGATATATCATCTGATTAACTTTTTGAATACAACATCGAGGAGCTATAACCAGTAAGGTGCCAGCCATCATATGCAAATCACTGTATCCCCTCGGGAAAAAAAAAGAAGAAAAAACCCCAACACGCATGCCTAGTTCACATCTCAATTCACTGTATGAGAAAAGCATCCTAACCTTGAGATAAGAGATCCTTCAACCTCGTAAATGACATCAGTTATAATCCAATTATCTGGGTAAGGCTTGCCACTTGGTGCAAAATAATAACCAACCTGCTTTGCAAATGTCAAGATACATAAATCACTGTCTCCAGGTCCGATCCAACAACTATCATAGAAAGTGCACAGATGCATTTAGCTACCGCACAGTAATCAAGAACAACAGATAAGAGACAAAGGAAAATGAAACTGATTGTTACTGTGAACTTTTTCTTATACCTATATTTAGGAGGACTTTGTATACAAGAGGAACACTATATCTTAATTTAAAACCTTAAGGCATTGAGTTATAGTCCCATTCTTGTATATAAAGCATTATTAATTCTTGTTTCTAATAGATATGAAAATTTTACATACTTAACACCTGCCGCCTATGCTAAGGAATGAGTATCTAATATTTGAAATCTGCAGAAAAGATATTTGTGTGGACAGGACATAACATTTTTGGGAAGACCCATCATCGAACTAGCTTGAGATTGATATCATATTATATTTTTTGGATATTTCTATTTGGGTGAAGGAATGCTTTATATACATGTGGAGGAACATATCTCAAATCAAATCTTTTGAGCATTGAGTTATGGTCACATTCTTATATAGAAACCACCATTACTTCTTTCTAGTTGATGTGAAAATTTCACATACGTAACAGTTACAGTGAAGATAAAGTAGAACCATTAGGACAATATGTAATTGATTCTATCAGCTGGAATAAAAAAGAAAGGAAATGATGTCAAACCAGTTGCTTATTTGACTTTGGCATTGGACACAGACCGATACATGAACTCCAACAGTACAATAAAAAGAGATAAACTTTTCTAATTAGAGATAAGGGGAGGATCACAAAAGAAAGTTATTCTGATTTCCAAGTTTCAACATTCACATGGAAGAAACATCAAAAACTTGAAGGTAAGTGCTGGACATATTGTATATGAGATTAAAGGAAAGAAAATTTTAATTTGGAGAAACCCAACTGCAAAGGTTCATAGGCCTAGTCATGGCCAAAAAAAAAAAAAAAATCATTCCAACAGGGACAGTACTGAAAAAAGTTATCACATTCAACTGTAAGAAGGTTTATACCTCAGTCTTCAAATCAACTCCATAGATGCAAAAGACATTTTTAATAGGTGGCCTATCCCAAGGTGTGAGTGGATTCAGAACTGGATCATCATGGTATGACCTGAGAAACAGGGAGAAACTCAGATTTATAGAGTTGAAAAAAAAAATCCATATAGGCCATATTGCATCTAGTCTTCACCATCAAAGAATTACTCAATGCCTTCACTTCTTTGGGCCATGCATATCAGATTATTAAATGTCCCTCTAGTCTCAAAGAGAGAAAATATTTTTCACTTTTAAGAAAAACTACTGAGCTTTTTTCATTACTAATATTGAAGAAGTTTTCAGAAATTGTATCATGAAATCATAAAGTAGTAATAATTTTCTGTTCACTTTATTCCTTCTCCAGCCTTTGTGTGTGGAAGTGGAGGGCTGCAGTAAAAAAGATCAACCCCTTGAACAAAAGCTTCCAAGCTTAGAACCAACTTATCAGGAGGTGGTGAAGGCTTGTACTAGTGACAAAAAGTTCAGAATCATTTCCCAAAAGAAATTGTTGGAAACAAATCGAATGGCGTTTTGAAGGGCAAAATGAAGCTGCTTGGGTAAAAGGACAACAAAATAAAAGGCAACTTTCAGCACTTAGCTTCAAAGAAGCTTCTTAAGTAGGCCAGGATGATGCAAGTAACTGTCAAAAGTCATAAGGAAGATGTTTACTTGTGTAACTGGTACAAGAGCCTCTTGATATCAGAATCATAATCCTCTATAGCTTTGAAAAAGGTCCCATCTGATATTTCATCAGCTGAAAATGACAACTGAAGTGGAAGACCATATCCGATGTTAGACACATTCACTCGATTTACTTCCGTAATTGATGGATAAGCATCAATAGCTGTAGATGTAAAAATTTGAGTAAGGCACATGTACATTATAACAGCATTTTATTCATAAGAGAAAACTAGAACCCTTACCATGTGTAGTAGGAATTTCAATATTGACAATGTTTGTGGGCCACCCAGAGTAGACTTCTTGTCTGTCACAATGATATGGATGATGATCCTTCTGAAAACTCCCAGAGAAATGCCTCCAATATGGGCGATCAGCTTTACAGTACTTTGAGAAAGGTAACATCCATATTGAAGACGCAAAAGAATTGAACATTAGTCGAGCAGTTCCCTGGTACCTTGCCAAGTATGCCATATTCATTTGTTAAAACAGTTACCAACATCCAACAAGAAGTTAATATCCTACCTAAAAATTCAAGCAAGCCAGAAAATCTCACTTTGCTTAAACAAAACACTGGCAAGAATATGCAAAAAACCTACAAGATTAAAAATCACGTTATTTAAGTGACTTCAATTCAGAAATCATACACTTATAGGCTTTCCTGTAGAGTTCATATAGCAAGGAAAAACTTAATGAATCCAACTTAGATAAGTTAGATAAAGTTTTGAAACATTCCCTACAGTCTAATATCACTAAAATTTGTTATAGTTGCAACTAACTTGAAAATGTTTTGCAGTGATATGTCATCATACATGCATCTGTAAATATAAGCTGAAAAAAATAAACTCATATCGGTCAACATGAAGATTCCAATTAAAGAAGGAAACATGTGAAAATAACCTAAATAGGTTACCTCAGACACGGGAAGACCAAATGTGTTCCCAAACAATGTTGCTTTCAATGTCTCGGTAGAACCAAGAAGAGGAGAACCTGAAGTTGGATGATCATACAATGCTAAATGTACGCTGAATCAATTGTATACCTTTTAAAAGATTGACTGTGACATAAGCAATCATACCAACAGCAAAATATGCGTGAATATGCTCATCCAGCCATTCATTGTAATGTTTTGGAGCAAGTTCTAGCTTTAGCCATTCCAGGAAGTAGCGAAAGACATGGTTACCCAAAGAGTGAGCAAACACTATGGAAGGTCCACCACGAACTTTGAAGTTAGTCTCAAATGTCAACCTGCAAATAAGAACAAAAGAAGAAAATCTTGAAGCCCCTGAATTAGCTGTCAGGAATCTCTACACTTAAACTGCACTTCTGCATAGTTTATATATTATAGAAAGTTTTTTTATAGCAGTGGAATATATATGGTTCTTAAAATTAAAAGTGGAACAGAAAAGTGCATAATTGACTTATATATGACACAATATAAAAATAAAACATAATCTGATTACATAAAGTATTCTCTTCAAGGAAATCATTAACTTTGACAGAAACATTACTTTCTCTATCATTTCAGAGAAACAACATTTGGCTTGAGAAGCAAGAACATAAAGTACAAAGAAAAGATATACGCACTTAAGCCGATGGAAATACAGATCTCGCTTCTCAAGCATTGAAGGTGACAATCTCCAGTCATAGGGAACCGCAATAATTGCATTAGCTTCAATACCAAACTGAATACACCACTTAATCCACTCCTTCCACACAGAAGAAAGAGGACCTAAAAAGCATAATGTAGATCGTTTATTCCAGAAAATAGGGAATACACTGCATTTATGTAATTATCACCATACAAGACATGATGTATAATTAGAGAAATTAGTTAAACCTGTTATGTAACCCGGATCAAGCTCTGTGATAGCTGAAATACTGCTATCAGGCCGTGATTTGCACTCAGGATGATCTGTTTGATTGTAGGGATCCAACACCATGCATTTAAGCCAACAGTTGACTGCAGAAAGTAGCTACACATGACAGTAATTGCTATCAAACATCTACAACCTTCTTTCACCGTCAATTTCTAGATTTTTTTTGGAACGATTTTGTTCACTACTTACTGAAGTGTTTTATGGTTATAGAAACTAATATTACAATAACAGGTAGAAGATTTGAAATATCTGATTTAGCAACTAACAAGTAGCGTCCATTTGATCTCTCAAATTTAAACTAGTAAGCAACCTAAAAAACTGACGAAATAGCAATTAATAACTGTCAAAAGTAACAGCAATAGAGCCATAAATTTCTGCCCGTTAAAACAAAACAAAGCATCACAACATCTGTTTATTAGACAAGTGTCAGGAGATTGTAAAAACTTCAAGAATCGATCATTATCTTTACAGAAGTAGAACTATCCTTTTTTTTTGGTAATTAAGTAGAACTATCCATTACAGTAAGTTAAAAGTCAAAAAGTTTTGAAACAGTTGGAATCATCTTTTAAACACACGCATTCTGTAGATTAGAAAGGCAACTTTACACACAACTTTCTACTCGAAGCTGACAGTACATAACAGAATAAGAGAGTGAGAGGTACTTTGGTAGTGTCGAGCCAAACTAAGTCAAGGGGGTTGAAATCGAGAGGGGAGTAAGGACAATCAAGAATGGACCACGCTCTGAGCTGAGTAGAAGCAAAACCAGGGATTATAATCCCCGATATCTTGGAATAGTCTATCCCCGATATTCTGGAAGATTTTGCGTTAACCTCTCTGTCACTCATTGCGGTTGCAGTCGGAGCGCCGACGATCACAAGAACCACGATGACGGCGATATTCCTATTAGCTCCAGTCATCTCTTATCACATTCGCGCTCCCTTTCTGGTAAATTCTCTACTAGAGAGAGAAGAGAAATGAAGACAGAGAATGCGAGGTGTCGATTGTGCAACGGAGGAAAGAACTGACTATCAGTTATAGAACTTTTGGCTCTCTCTCTCTCTCACCTATTCTATGCGCCTTGCTCACCTGTTTGTCTCTGAGTCGTTTCTTGCGTAATTATCAGCCGGAACGGCGGGGAAAATCGTCGTTTTCTGGGGGGAAATAAGTCAAAATTACACCATTGTCATAATTATCATCCTTGTCACATTCAGTCTGAAGTTTCGTAATGAGCAAAATCTAGAGAAGTCTTATAGTACGTAACTTTATCCTTATATAATAAAGAAGTTGTTTCTCAGTAAATTCACATACAAATGTGACAAAAAAAATTCAGAAAAATAGAAACAATAATTAAAGAACTGACACACGTAAAATTTAGTGATTAGAAAAGCACTACCAGACAAAAGGACATACTACTTGCTGGTTGGCCAGATCGGTCATTGCCTCATCCTGTGTAATGATCAGTTCTTGTTGTCGCTAATCGCTCTAAAAGTCGTCCCTTACCTACCCTGACAACTCTTACAATTTTAAGTGATGATTTTGGACCATCCTTAACCTGAAGCCTTAATCACAACTAACTATTCGCAAAGGTGTAAAAGACATGTGGTACGCCAGACTTTCCTAAATTTAGTAGCTGCCTCAATGAGAACTAACTCTAACTTATCATTCTTTATCACTTCTTTCCAAGTCTTGTAAGGCTTTCCTTTCCTCCTTTTGTAGCTAAAAAGGTTTATTATCTCATCATTTCGTATCGGCGCATTCAAGAGCATTCTGCGCACATGCCTAAATCACCTAAATCTTTTCTCACGCAATTTGTCTGCAATACTAGCAATTTGAAGTCTAGCCCTTGCTGCCTGATTCTGTACCTTATTCCTCAGGATAATGTCATACATCTATCTTAATATACGCATTTCTGTTACCAACAACTGAATCGTATGGTTACGTCTAATAAGGCAACTGTCTGGTAAATAATAAGGCAAAAATGATATCTACAATAGAATTATAAATAGCAATTTCTTAAAAAAGATAAAAATTTTAAGATTTTAAAATTTTAATTGGTATTATATTG
>JANIHY010000009.1:19971240-19989661 GCA_027479065.1 Erythroxylum brevipes
CTAATCAAGGTTGGCGTCTAGCAACACTCCTCAACGACCGGATAGTGTGAAATAACAACTTTACTAAGATAGAACCTAGTTAAGGATAATGTATAATTACCTTCCATCATTACAACTCCGGATTATCCTAAGGTATAGTTTAACTGTCAAACCTTATTAGATAACTAACTATGTTACATGTCAATCATTAATGATTGGTGAATGACTTAGAAAATTCCTTTTTCTCACTCATTCAATTGCCTTGGCCAAAGTCTTGAAACAATCATTAAGATCAATGACAACATAGAGTTCAAACTCATTACCTAGAGTTGATAGATCACATCTTGACTCACCACTAATCAGATAGGTACTTAATTACATCCAATGATCGTTCAACTAGCATTTTTGCATACTAGGTGTCCGACATCAAAATATAATAAGTGACCTATTGATTACTACGATGACCTCAAGTCAAAGGAAAAATATACATTTAGATCCTTACGAGAATACCCACTTGATAGCTCAAGGGTAATATTAACCATTGGGAATTCTCAGTTTGGTCAGTTTAATGATCATATCTCTATATGCATCATCTATATATGTAACTTAGTAAATGAGATCTACTAATATGTATCTAATAGATACTATTACATATATATTGATCTAATCGGATCATTAAAGTCTTTATTTGATGATCCTATGATTAAGAATTTTTTTAGATTAAATCATAAAAACTTGAATCTCATTATCATAATCTTCATTATGATAACAATTGTATAAATTTAATCAAGGACTTATCATATTAGAATAAAAAAATAAACATAATATGATAATAAAATCATTTGTTATGTTATTAATCAAAATTAATAATCACAAAATTAAAGTGTTTAATCTGTTACATAATGATTAGGTCATAGACATACTTCCAACATTATGGATCTCGTTGACTTCTAAGACATGGTTTATAATATGGTCGCATCTCAAATCGGATCCTTCTATAGAAACCCAATGACGTATCAACATACTCGTGTTTTCAATTTTATTGATTTTCATATTAATAACATGTTGTCTGTGATACGATCGTGTTTTATAATTGTCCTTTTACATAAACATCTCCCTCTATATTTGCAATTCGCAGTTTCTCCTCTAATTTTTAAAATAAAATACTAAGTGAATCATACCTGCATTTTGGGTAGAATTTTTGTAAGAAAATGTATTTATGTCTTGAAATTACAAAATATATTTATGTATATTAGGAACTTAATTATCTGTTACATTTCAAAAGATTGATTTGGTCAGTCGACTTCTATATAAATTAAGGGATCAAAAACTTAAATCGCCCCTCAGATTTATGTTCACCTTCTAGTTCAGAATGCTAGCTCCTTGTTCTCACTTGTAATTCTTCTTAAGCAAGGACATGCATAGGGTTCCACATTACCATATGAGTTGGAGAAGATCAATAAACACCAATGAAGGCATAATATTTAACTTATCTTGTAGTGCTATGCCAAACTGTGGATAGAAATTGAATAAGTCTTAACAAAATGAGATACGACTGCTACTTCTTATTTGAAATGTCACAATCTTCTGATATTCTAATCAAGATTTAATTCACAATCTATAAATTTTTCTTTTTTTTATATAGAATAGGACTAAAGCCTATTATTTACGATCTAATCGTCCTAGTCTAGCTAGTATCATACTATCAAGGGTTTGTTTTAATACTATTAGTATTAACACCACAAGTCTGGACTAAACCAATAAAACTCCATTTCAAACTTTAAAAAAACTAGTTATAAATTGACTAATAGTACGCCACATAGGCTTATGAAAAGTTTTATCTTTCATTTTTTAAGTTTGGAATGGATTTTATTTTGAACTAGTATGGACTTATCTTGTTACATGAAAAAAAGATTAATCGTGGTGATAGTATTTAAAGGAACAAGGAAAATCTTAATGAAGAAGCATGCTGATTTTATGCAATAATTGAATATTTTTAAGTATTTGAACATAACTTTGGATAAAAGTATTGAATTGAGATGATTCAAAAAGATATGAAAAGTTAAGAATTTTTTAATGAATTATGTAAACACATTAAGAGTGTTTTGTCAAACTAACTTGGCCATTTAGTAGACCAAATAGTCATTCTTTAAGTATAGTTAATAGTTATGAAAAAGGGTTTCGTTATCATAGGTTGAGCAAACCCTTTTAAGACATAAGTCAAGCAAACCCTCCCTTAAAACACTTTAAGATAGGGTTATATTGACATAAGTTAATAGTTTTCATAAACATAAAGTATAAGAACTTTATTTATGAAATGAATTTTTCAAAATTTTCTTTTAAATTTGTGGTTGATAATTTGATTTAGTTTTAACCTAATAACATGACTTGAGTAATTAATTGTTGTCATTAAGTAATTAGTTTATCATAAGTCTAATTAATTTAGCTTTAACTCAAAATGTGAGAGGAATTTATCAACAATATTATTATGAAGCTCTAAACTTAGTACGAAAATAAGTGTATACCATCTTATCTTATTTATGCACAAATTTTATAAATTATTACATTTTGGACATACTTTTTACTTCTTAACTTTCCTATACCATGACTTGTGATTTTTGGAATCTCGAGTCCATTCTAAAGTTTGATCAGGCTTGAGAGTTTCGATTAAGTACAAGCCCCAAACTAAAACTTTTTTATAAACAAAAATCTGAACTCGACTTGAACCCCTATCAACTTAAGTTAACTTAAGTTAAATTCGATGACTTTGGGTAGCATTGAGCAGAGCTTGGGATGTTTTCATTCTTACCATATGTTTTATCTACTTTTTTTTTCTCTCACTAACCTCCTATTTGCCTCACAATCTTTTTAGCATTGTCATTGGAATGCTCGATCTTGTGACATTCATTATAAAGCTTGAGTATATCGAAGCTTCTTTAATGTTATTGTTTTTTTCATTCTAGTTTTATGTACATTTTTTATCGGTTACTTTTTCACCAAAACTTTACTATCAGATATGAGAGCCATTGTTCATATTTGGACTTTTTTAGTTCACATATCATGTTTCATACTCTTTCATGGAATATCTTTAGAGTTTAAGGAGGTCTGCTTCATATTTGAGGTTGTTTTCACTTCAATATTATATATTTGATAGAGTATTTTCGTTATTACTACTCCAACTTCTATTGATAATGATAAAACTGTTGTCAAAGCAGCGAAAGGATTCATATGTGCTGAGATTAAGCATCCACTCTATAGCTTCACGGCGAGCCTTAGTAAGAAAAGGATTTTTTGTAGGTTTTTGTACAATTAGTTTTATTTTGTTTTAGAAAATAAAATGGAAATTTCCTTATCATCCAAGATAATGATAAGAGTTTTTTTTAGTAAGAATAGAAAAAAATAATAATAGAAATAGCAATTGAATTGTCTTTTATTTCTTTAACATAAAACAATGGATGGAATGATGGGATTTGTAATTATTAATTAATAAACTGTTGGTTCACAGAAGTATTTTGTTAAGAAAATTGCCTAATAAAAGAATTGGTGTAATCATTCAAAGAAATAAATGAGTATCCAAATCTCTTTGAATCAATTGTCAAGAAACTCGTAGTTGTTATGAACCATCAATTCCTTTCTATATAAGCAATAATGACAATAGGAACTTATCTTGTTCCATGACAATTAGTTTGTCATTATGTGAAAAAAAAAAGCAAAGACCCTTTTCTTGTGATTTCCCCCTCTTTGCTTTTCTTCTTTTCATATTCTTTAATGGTCACGAGTACACTAAATTTTTATGGTTCTCTTCTTTAACTTTTTGTAACCATCAGCTTTAAAGGGTGACGAGAGGGATCTAAAATCCCTTTTAAATCTAATTTTCTTAAATCTAGTAACCATCATATTGGACCCGCTTCTATTAGAATCAGTCCAACAAATTATATGGACCACTATAGATTATTAAGATAATCTAACACTTTCCCACTTGGCCCCTTGCTATGATTTGGTAATTTAATAACAAACTATAAGCGGTGCACTATTTATTGAATCTATTAAGTTATTGTCCTTAAGTGAATTGAAATGGTCAGATCATAGCAGTTACTTGTAATTTGGCAACATGATTCCTTCCATATATCATATAACTAACTTAACTTAAAATAAGTTTAATTGAGGAATATTATAATTCTCAACTTTATATTGTTTCAAAAGACACAACCTATCATCACTCCAAAATAAGTATACAATATAATACCACCAATAAGCAAACAAGCATAAATATAACTTTAATTAAATTCAAATGTTTTATAATAATATGAGAAAGTTAACCATATATGTATGTACATATAACATTATCATGCTAATAAGGACAGATTTGTTATCATTACGTCAGTATAAATATGCTCAATTGACACTTTTATTTTTGCACTTTTTTTGAAAAACAAGTACTTTAAATCCATATGTTTTGCATCCTTTAAGCACTTATCATTATTCGAGAAGAAGATAGTTTTAGAATTACTACAGTAAATTTTTAGTAGCCTAGTTATGTTGTAAACAACACTAAGCTATAACATAAAATTTTGCAACCATAACACATTAATAGTGGCCTCAAAGCATGCCAAATATCTAGCCTGTATAGTGAAAGTAGCAATGATGGATTTTTTTATACTACTATATGTAATTGCTTCTTCAACTAACAAGAAAATGTAACCCAATATGGATTTCCTTGAGTTCACACATCCAACTTAGTATGAATTTGACTAGCTAACCACTTTGAGGTGATCTAACCTTTTTTACATGAGCATGTAATTCTTAATGCCTTATATACACGTAAAGACTTCATTTTTTACTTTTTAATGGTCCATTCTAGCTTAAAATTCCAATAGTAAGACTGATATCCAATTGAGTATATATCTAAGCATGCATCAAGCTCCTAACCATTGATACATAGGGAATAGATTCCATTGCCTTATGTTCTAAATTGTACTTGGGACATTACATTTCACTAAACTTGTCCCTTTTTGAATTGCAACTACTCTTATAGAGCATTTTTTCGTCATGAATCTCTCTAAAACTTTATTTATATAGACTTTTTGAGACAATCATAATAATCCTTATTATTTATTATAGAATATTCTTATTCATATCATATAGGTTAACTCATCCATATCTTTTATTTTAAAGTTCTTAGAACGAAACTTCTTTATATCATTTAACTAGTTAATATCATTAGCAATAAGAAGGATATGGTTAACATATAAGAACAAAATAATAAATTTATTCCCTCTAACCTTCTTGTAGATACATCGATCATCAATATTCTCTATAAAATCATATAACACAATAGTATCATTAAACTTAAGATACCACTTTAGAGAAGCTTGCTTTAGTCCATATATCGAATTCTTTAACTTATACACTAAAATTTCCTTTCCTATGGTTAACTACCCTTTTAGTTGATCCATATAAACTTCCTCTTCTAAGGTATCATTCAAATAAGCGATTTTTGCGTCCATTTGTGAAGCTCTAAATCATACTAAATTACTAAAGTCATAACAACCATTAAAGAGTCCTTCTTTGAAACTAGACAGAAGGTCTCTTTACAGTTAATTCCATATTTTAACTGTAACATTTGACAATAGGTCTGGCCTTGTACCTTTTGATGTTACTTTCAAGTATTGTTTGGTTTTGTAGACCCATTTATAACCAACTCGCTTTGAACCTTTAGGTAACTCGACTAGCTCCTAAACTTTGTTAGCCATTGGTTTTAACTTTTCTTTTTTAGCATTAAATTTTTTTTAAGAATTGCTACATTCTATGGCTTATTTAAATGATACTAGATCCTTACTAATGTTTAAGTCACGTCTATATTTAATTGAGTAAGCTACATAATATTCCAAAATATTTGTATTTTCTACCTTACAGAACTTTGTAATGCTATTTCTTGTGGTTTGTCTATCACATACTCATTTATAAATTGCACATTATTAGTTGGCTTAGAACATATATTGTCTTGTGGGTTTTGAATATTGGTTTTTTGTTTCGATATGTTGTGTAATTTTGATATAATAAAAGGGATAATAACTTAAGGAAAACATTTGGTGTGGGAGTTTTCACATGAATTTCTCAAATATCCACCTTTATGATTCTCCACTTCCACTGAATTGACCATTCAAAACTTACCTATTTTTATACTACGGTTAGGAAAATAAAATACCCTTTTGACTTTTTGGGATAACTAATGAGTTAAACACTAATAGTCCTTACATAAAGCTTCTTTTCAAGTAGAGTATATATCCTTTTGCCAGGGAACCCAAAAATGTGAAGGTGTCTCAGACTGAGTTCCTTTCCTATCCATAGTTCATAAGAAGTCTTAGGAACTACCTTACTAGAAACCTTGTTAAGCGGATATTCAGCAGTCTTTAGTGTATGCATCTATAGGAGTAAAAGTACAATGTTGTAACTTAACATAGTTCTAACAATGTCCATAAAGAACAATTATTCCTTCCAGCTATACCATTTTATTGTAGTGAATAGGATATTGTATACTAAGTACATATTACTTGACTTTTAAGAAACTTTACAAATAGATCTGGGCATTGTCTATTTTCATCAAACTTATTAAAATATTAACGACCTCAATCATACCTTACTACTTTTACTTTTATATTTAGTTGCTTTATACCTTACTACTTTTACTTTATATTTAGTTTCTTTTCTAACTTGTTAACAAATACCTAAAGGACATCCACTGACTAAGACTTTTTATGCAAAAGATACATATAATAATACCATAAGAAATCATCAATAGAAGTGATGAAATACTTTTCACTATCATATGTTGGAACATCAAAGGGACTGCATATGTCAGTATGTATTAACTCAAGGAGTTGATTGCTTCTTATAGGTTGGTTCTTAGCATATGTTTGATTAGCTTGCCTTTAATGCAATCCACACAAACATCACATTTGGCAAAATCTAGTTGAGGTAAGATTTCACTTTTACTAACCTTAACATCCTTTATTTGTATATGTTACCTAACCTTTGATGTCACACAAAAGTAAAGAACTTATTATATACACCTTGTTTACTACTTATATTGTATTCAACATGAAATAGATATTTAGCAAAATCAACATCAACATTAATTGATATAAAAAATCAATTAAAGTACTAAACCATGTACTTATATTTATATAGTAAAAAACATTATTTTCATTCTTAAAGTTAAATCCTATATGATCTAACTTTCTAATAGAAACTAGGTTCCTAGCAAATCTGAGAGTATAAAGATAGTTTTATAGATCTAAACAATAACTATGTTTAAGATTAATCTATACATCCTAATTCCCTCTATTCGCGCCTTCATTCTATTCCTCGTATACATGAAAATTTCAATTATATTTATAACTTAGATTGGAAGGAATCCCTGTCTAACATGTGACATGTAAGGAGTTACACTATAATCTAACTACTAGGTATTATTAGGCACTTCTTTAAGATTTAATTCAAAATATTTTAAAACATAGTATGTATCTTTCTTTCTAAACTATGCCTTCTTTTTCGAACAATCTTTCTTGAAGTAACTAGCCTTCTTATAGAAATTACACTTTTGTTTCTTATGGACTTAGCCCTCATTGACCTTATTGGGGCTTTCTTCTTCTTCCTGTCTTTCTTACCCTGTTTAGTTTTGTTGCTACTAGCTCTATTATAAATAGTGTAGATAACTGATCCTTCACCTTCTTTAACCTCCCTTCTTCTTGAACCATCATGGTCTTAATTTCCTACAAGTTCTGTTTTTTAAGGGTATTGTAATTCGTTTGGAGTTTGTTGAACTTAGGAGGAAGCCAATTAATAATAAATTGAAACAAAAAGGACTCATTCATATTCATACCTATTAATTTAAGCTTTGTTGCTAGATTTGCATGCCTATTATATGATTATGAATGGGTTGTGAACTGAACAGCCATACTTCTTAGTCATCAACTTAGTCATAAAGTTTCCCACAATAGACTTATCATATATATATATGATTAGCAGTAATCATTAATATTCATCATAAATTCCCTTACATTTTTCATTTTAGGCATTGATGACTTCACATTTTCAGTCATCATCATCTGTATCAAGTTCAAGCATAACTTATTTAACTACTTTTAAGCGTCGGAAAAAGACTTGTCAACTTTTATACTAGTCTTAGTAATGGATAGAGGCTTTTCATCTAAAACTATCGCTAGCCCTAAATTTAAAACACCCAGTTGAAACTTAATTTGCTTAGATCAATTTGTATAGTTTAGCCTACTGAGCTTAACTGGCCCATTACCTAAAGCAAAAGAATTAGCTAAAGCTATAAATATTATACAGGCTCACACATTAGTCCTTGAAGTAAGCTTAATGAATTCAAACAAACAATAAACTTCCGTTATGTATTTAAGTTCACCTTCAGGTGATATTTGAATATATAATTTTAGCTATGATTTTAATATAAACATGCTTTGATATTATACTTAAGTTAACATTTGTGTTATCTTTGGATATATAATCACATTCAACAGGTATGGCAATGAGTCTCTTTAATGTCATTAACATAAGTAATGGTCCTTTTTAGGTAACTACTTAACATTATAACTAATAATTTCAATTATTCAATTTAACCCATTATATCATTTAATAACATCACATAAATATGATCAATTAAAAATTCATAATTAAATACCTAAATATCTTTTTAAGCAAGCCCATATCATAGAAATTTAATTAGGCAAAATTTGAATGCAAAAATGTGAACCGACTATGTTTGATAGGTGAACCAAAAATCTCTAATATAAATTATGACAAGTTTAGCACAAATACTTTATTTTCATTTTTTATGTAAAAAAGTCATCCTTTATGCATAAAAACCTTAATTTATAAACACAATCAAAACTTGGAAAACACCTTATTATACTATTTCTAACAATCATTCATGCTTAAAGTAATGTGGAAGCACTGTAAATAGTCCTAAATGTATTTTGAAAACCCAAACACCATTAATAGTGGTATAATCTAAAATTAACTTTAATAGTGTTTCCCATTCCGATACTAATTGATAGAGTATTTTTGTTATTACTACTCTAAAGCTTCTTTACAACTTCTACTAAGAATGACAAATCTACAATCGGAGTAGTGAAATAATTATTATGTCTTGACCTTAAGCATCCACTCTACAACTTCTATTAAAGAAAAGACAATTAAAGAAGATTAATAATTATTATGATTAAAGAAGATTGTCTTACCAATGAAAAATTTTAAAGTTTAATTGAAGAAAAGACTATTAAAGAAAAATAATTAATTTATTTTAATTTATAAAACCGATTAGTTTACGAAAATTGACTGATTGATTAATAAATTGATCGATTGTTAACAACAAGGGTTATCAGAGTAAATTGAACCCGAAAATTGAAAACTGAACTAGAAAGTTAACCGATTCAAAGTTTTTAAGGTTGAATCAGCCAAAATAGTTTGATTGTTTAATCATTGTTAATAAGCAATTTGATAGGTTTGATGTCAAGAATTTTCACAAGAACAGCAACATTTCAATAAAAGACCTACCATCATTTTTATACATCAATCTAGTATTTCAAGATGGTGTTAAACTTTCTTATTTCTTTTTCTAGAATGAAGCCCAAACTTTTCTCCAAGGATTCCCTTAGATTATTCTCAAATCAAAATAGCTCCATATCCCTGCTCAATTCATGATGAAACCTCTAGAGCTATAACTCATCAGATTGTTCCTATACAAAGAGTCCCTTTTCCATCATTTATCTTGTTATCTTTTCATCCTTTAAATCTAACATAGGATTTGATTAGCAAATCCTATCAAGTTTATATGTAAATAAAAGATCATTTACTTGGCATTTAAGTAAGAATCTTTAGTATAAAATAAATTCCAATTCACCTTGTCCTTAAGCAAATTTTGGCCTGCAGCCTAAAGAAAAATACAATAGGTACATAGCTTCACCACATAAAAACTAATTCTTAAAGGTCATCACTATCACTTCTATGTACCTAATTTTCGTATGCATTGTAATGTTGGAGTAAATTTGATAATGGGTTACTTAGGGTTTCAAAAAACGGGGAAGAAACAAGCTAAATGAGTTATGGTTACACTTTATATAAGTGATTTTGGGTCCAAATCTACTTAAGCGTCTGCATTGCCACCAAGAATCATATATATGTCCAGTTGTTCGGTCAAAAGAGTGACTGCTTAGCCACATCAACAAACAACTAATGAAAATAACATTTTAACTTTGGTTGTATGAGTTTTAAAAGATTAGTCACTAAATTAAAAACTTTAAAAAGTTAAGCAATTAATTAAAAAAATTCTAAAAGATTAGGTACTTTTAAATTTGTTATGGCTAAAGATCAATATTACTAGATGGATGAACCCAACTTTTTAAGTTTAAGAAGCATCTTCAAGCTGTTAAGTGGCAGTGGTGGTAGGCAACCACTATACCAAATAGAAAACTTTTCCCAAGTACAAGATACATATGTTCAGAAGTATTAGGTGGTCTAGCTTGTAAGGGAGACTCCAAGAATTATTAATGATAAAGATGAAATAGGGGAAACTTCTCCAAGAACCTATATCACATGTTTGAGTTCTAAAATTAAGAGCTTTGGGAAAAATTTCTAGAGATTCATTCATAGGCTTTGTGTTAATTAGTGCAAGGGTATTTGTCATTGCACTTTACTACCATTCAATTGAATTGAGTCTATCTTCTGAATTAAGTCGTTGATCCGTTAATGACTTGCCCATAATAAGTAATTGATAAATTATTAAAAAAAATAGGGTTAATTGTTTCAAAACGCCTAAGTTTAGATAATTATCAAAAAACTTGATTTACAATTTAAACATTATCACTTAATCCCTTAAAATTTTTGTAATAGGATCATTTTATTGCATGACGTCATACCCAAATCTCAACAAATAGGTTGAGAAGGCCCACTCTACATATATAGAAGCATGTTTGCCTTATATTAAGGCCTTCTCCAAATTAACTAACACATGCTTCATTGCATGCAATTCATCATTTTATGTGAAATAACAAATCAATGAGCAAACCTAATTTCAGCAAACTAACCTACTCTATCAACAATATAGATACTCCCAATTAGTTATGGATAATAAATTTATGGTAGAACTTGAAAGTAATATCAAGTGGACTTACCTCGTAGACTTTTTGACGGTCAAAAGTTAACCAATTTTCAAATGTCATATTTGATAGTCACAACATTTTATGTTTTTCTTATAGACGTTTTACGTTGGCTTTCATTTGTTTATGCAGGACCCAAGTGTCACTAGACCACTAAAAGTGACTCTAGGGATTTAAATTGCGGCTTTTAATGTTGTGTTCTTTCAGTCATGTAGTAAGTATAACGTAAAGCTCAATATAGTGTAGGATGATTCATGCTCAGTAATGTAGCAAGTATACGTAACGCAATTTTGGTGCTCAGTTGAGCACATAGGAAGGAAATAAGTCAGGATGATCACCGAGCGAGCGTACAGACATAAGGGTCCACATTCAGCAGAATATATTTAGATTAGGATCCCACTGGGTGAGGGATGGCTTATGGCTATGTATAGTCTGCTGAGTCCCACAAAATAATAAAAAATAACAATTTTATTTTATGAAATTTGTGAAATATGAATGACCACCTTGAGCTATGCAGCATTTTTCATATCGATAAATGTATATACAAGTACAAAATAAATGAGACAAAAGAGACTGGTATTTTAAGAGGAGAGAGAGAAGAAGATTCACCTTCCATTTGATTCACCACATGCATAGTATAGGCGGCTTGAATTGTTAGTACGTAGAAGAGACCTTATTACATACCACAGGATCATGTGAAAGGATAAAAAACGAGGATAATGCGGAATACCTGGATTTGGTTTCATCTCGGATTTCGATGCCGATTTCAAGCTCCAAACGTTTCCAAATCTCCCGGATCCTTTAATGAAAAGCGCTCACCTACTCACGAGCTAGGCCTTTCTACAGTTTCCTCAGCATTCCGAGCTTCCTTAACGGGTCAAGAATCTTATGCTCGTAAACATTCTTTTTTTGTTATGAATAACTACAGGAGACCTAACTTATATATAGCTTCCATATCGGGCTTTCCCATCACAAGACCGATATGAATCTGATCCATACTGATCGGGATCCATTTTTCATCCGGACTTCGACCCATTAATTTATATTAATTATTGGGCTACTTTATTATCTTTATCCGGATCAAATGGCGCAACTAAACCGGTAATTTATTTAAAAACTAAAATTATAATTAATGTTAGTCCAACTTTAAGAGACATAGACAAAATTACCCTTAGGGGCAAAAATGTCTAACATGAATTGCATGGCAATGTCGTAGAGATCTTCCATAGCATCGATATCTCTTTGCATTCTTCTGTATCTCATTCTCACCACCCATCAATTCTTGACTAGCCAAAAGTTGGTATCATCCTCACTAGCTCCATACCGAGCTTCTACCAAAGCAAAAGGAGGAGAGGATGAGCCGGTGTATAAAATCGAAATGATTATTTTATAAGAAACCAAGAAGAAGATATTATCTTTTGTACAAATATGAGGTTCTTGTGATAAGACCTGAAAGTAATTAAGTGGCCCATAGGGATATTTATTAATTTTTAAAACACTAGCGACGAAGTGAATATCAATAAAATAACAAGAGCCTAATGTATTTATCTTTAAGTTCATTTCTAATTAAATCTCCGTTTTTTACTGTTTGAAATTTGTTAGATTTATTTTGTATCATTTTTGGTTTATCCTAATTGAAAGGGATTAGTAATAAAATGTCATGAGAGGCAGCAAATATCAAAGCTCAGGATTGTGATAGCTAATGATAAGTAGCGGAAAGGGTAAATGCAAACTCTGAACTATCTCCATCATGCAAGAGTGACTAGTTCCAAAAGAAAATACAAGTGGTAGACAAGGAAAAATACCCCGTACGTATAAGCAAATTAACTAATCAAAAAGGTCCATCAACTTGTGCGAGGCGAACATTGGAATGGCAATGTCCACTTTGAAGGCCAATAGAACAAAGCATTATCTAGCAAAAGTGTGGTATAAATAGGAGCTCTCACCAGACATTCCAATTGCTATTTTTCGAGTTTCTGCATGTCACACAATCAGAGTACACTCTCCTGCCCACAAGAAGGTTTAAGATAAAAGGCAGCAAATGTAGGATAAACATGATTGTTAATTTTCAGCATGTACTATGGCTACTGCTACTATTTGTTATGCAGTCATGATCACCATTATCCTAGAGCTCTACAATATAATGATAAAGCTTCACCATATTTAACATCTCTTGTACTCAAAAATACCAGTATTGATTGCAAAGTAACAACATAAGTAAAATATAATGATAATAGCATCCAATCCCAAAACTGCCGCAATCCCATTGTTCAGGTAAGCATTAAACACTATAAGATCAGGAAATGTGATGCATGCTATTCAAACTTTAAACACAAGAAAGGCATAAAAAAAAATTGAAATAAAAAAGAGAACGAAAGTCTGACAATTATGATGAAGTGAATATTGGACATGAAGTGATACTAGTGCTTCTAACTACTAGCCTTTATGTACTAGAAAATTATGAAACCACATCTGAGGTTCAAGCAATCCAATCATTCATAGGATCTGCTCTCATCAAATCTTGTTCTATCCCATGTATAATCAAAAGCACATCCTATGCAAGATTTCCTGGAGGAGATTAAAGGCATCATCAATCACCACCACCCGCCTGCATTGAGTGAGGACCATTGTGCCCACTACCATTTTTATCAGAGGTTTGTGTAGGATCAGACTTCCATCCTTCATTTTGATATTCTGAATTCCTGTCATAACTATTTCCACTCCCTTGTTGCTTGCCAGCTCTACTGCTAACACTACCTTTGTAGTCATGCTCGGCATGGACTCCAGCATTTCCATAATCAGTAGAATAAGATCCATCAGTTACACCATAATTACCATAACTATACGGTCCGTACCCTTGACTTCCATACCCAGAAGCTCCATTCGCAGGAGCACCCATATAATTAGAAGCAGAATTGCCACTAATCGAAGGATTCCAAGGTGCAGTGGCTCCATAACTGGCATTGACACTATAAGACGACACACCATATGTGGCGGGACTTTGATTACTCCTTAAGGCACCAGGCACTCCATAAGGCCCTGCAGGACCAATAAACCCTGTGCTTCCACTTCCATAACCACCAATACCGTAACTTCCATAACCATAACCAACTCCATTTGGCATACCATAACCAAAACTTGCAGCGGTATAGCCAGAATATGGTGGGTAGCCACCAACAGCAACCGAGGGTTGCATATATCTGTTTCCATTCATTCGACCATCGCTACCATCCGTATTATCACCAGAGGCACCATACCCTTGATAGCCCCCACCCCGTCCCCCATAAACCGGGAATGCATCTTTTGGGAGAGCCTTTTTAACCTCTACAGATTTACCCTGCAATTCATGGAAAGTCTTGTATAGAACTCTTTCAACTGCATCTTCAGTATCAAAGGTTATAAAGCCAAAGCCACGAGGCCTATGAGTTTGCTGGTCGTACATTACTACCACATCAGTGACATGACCATAATTCTCAAAATACTGACAGAACTCTTCTTCCGTGAGCGAAGAGGGCAACCCGCCGACAAAAATCTTTCGGGTCTTAAAATGTCCTTCATGGGCAGGGCCTCTAGTAGCATGAAGATTTCCATGTCTAGACGAGCCGTGTTGTTCTTCTCTAGACAAAGCCCTTTTTGCCTCAACCTGCATTGCCAAAAAGAACAGGGGTATGTACATGGACAGATTTGGAAACACATGCTCGAAAGAACAAGCAAAAATTTTACAAACCATGATCTCATAATGGTCCCTAGTCATTTAAATCGCTAGGTGTATGATATCAGAAAGCCATGATATGTGATTCCCAGAAATCATAAGAAAGAAACAGAAAAGCATAAGCCCGTGGAGGCCAAGGACACAAATTAAAGAAAAACATGGAAATTCCAGAGAAATATAATTTCTATTTCGGGTCCATCTCACAATGTTAAAGAACATGGCAAGGCATGAAAAACATCAAAATTGGATGAAAAGAGAGGGAGAGGATTACGGTACGGCCATCGATGGTGTGAGTGTCGCGGATGACGCGGTCGAGTAGAGAAGGGTCAGAGAAGACGACGAAACCAAAGCCACGAGGACGTCCGGTGGACTTGTCCCGCATGATAACCACCTGGGAGACATCACCGTACTGAGAAAAGTGATGTCTCAGAGACTCCTCCGAGGTGTCCCACGCTATTCCTCCCACGAACACCTTCCCCTCCTCCCAATCCATTGCTTACCTCCTCTGCCTTTGTAAGTATATCACTATACGTATGTATATTTCTTTCACCCCAAACCAAACCCACTCTGCAAGGCAACTGCAACTGCAACTCCCACTCTTTGATAATTTCCGTTTATTACTGCGTAATTAGTTATGATAAATAGTATATATGTGTCATGTGTGTGTGCGTATATATATATGCAGAATGGTGAAACTGAGAGAGAGAGGGAAGGTGAAAGGAGGGAAAATATTTAGTGGTTAGGGTTTGGTTTGTTTGTTCTGCAGCCTACAACCAATAGGTCCAAATGTCCAATACCAACATAAAGAAGATCTATGCCTTTAGTCAACTAGTTAATGCATTATTACTAAGCTAACAGCATGGGGTGGTGGCGCAGTTGGCTAGCGCGTAGGTCTCATAGCTTCTGAGTTATCCTGAGGTCGAGAGTTCGAGCCTCTCTCACCCCATTTCTTTTTCCCTTATCTATCTGATGAAATAACTTATCATCCACATTTGCCTAGAATTATAATAAAGTAATTGTTTATAACCAATAGGATGAGGCAAATTTGTATTTGATCATAAAAGGTCATTTTTTCAAATTAATGAAGCATTAATAACATGATGTGCCAATTTTTAAAGTTTGAATTATCAATTATGTATAACCACCATCATTAATGATCAAATAAACCATCAATTATATACGTAAGTTCTCTCACCTTTGGTGATTTTTCCCTGTGCCAATTTTTAAGTTTGAATTATCAATTATGTATAACCACCATCATCAATGATCAAATAAACCATCAATTATGTATATGAGTTCTCTCACTTTAGGTGATTTTTTCCTTAGGTATCACACACTATACGACTTGATTACACTCCTTCCTAATTTTCTCGATTAATTATTTCCTATTTAGTGAATTTGGATTGTGTTTGTTTGTCACACCTAACAGTCCAAAGTAATTAGGATTCCCGAGAGCTTCCTATGAGCACACAAAACAGTGTAGATAATGAGGTACAGGAGATTAGGGCGCACGGTCATTCAACAATAAAGGTGGCTAGTGCACAAAATATTGCGGAGGTAGTCAGGAAATGAATGTGGCTAATGAAGCAAGTAGAGTAGGTGTAATAAGGGTAACATTGCAAGGTAGACATTTGGGGGTTGAGGGGACTAAATCACATAACCATTCGATTATGAAGATGGCAGTGGCGCACAATACTATGGCTTGTAGACAGGACAAGGATGTTAGAACTGGTGAGAATAGGGTAAGTATACGCAAAGAGACGATGCAGGATAGGAATTTGGGTACTAAGAATACTGAAGGTGGGTTACGGAGCAAAACTACAAATGTACGTACTGGTGGGGTGAGCAAAGATGGAGCTAATAAAGAAATAAGGGATGAGGAGTCGTCTCCTTCTGATGAGGAGATTGATAATACAGATGTGGAGAGTACTGACATTGAAGCTTCGGATCGCTCAGAGAATGAAGAGTTAGCCCCAAAGGTGTTTGATAAAATGTCAGACCCAATCTGCTTATGCATTTATAAAGTAAAAACCAAGCGCTTGTATGTTAGTTTATTCAGGAACAATAGAGAATTGAAGCAAGGAATGCAGTTGGAATATTTGCAGGTAACTGATGAATTCATCATGGAGGAAGAAGATGTAGTAAAAATTGAACAAGAACAGGGCCATTGTCTTGTGGGGTGCTTCACAAGAGATTTCCAGGAATGAATGCACTTGAAGGATTAATTGTTAAATGGGATGTTCAACGTAAAATCCTATTGCATGATCAAGGATGGATAATCTTCCAATTTGATACAAAAGAAGATCGTACTAATATGCTAGCAGGGGACAGTAAGTGCTTTATGGGAAGACTTTCCTACTTAAATGACTCTCCCAAGGCTTTATGTTGGACCACCCCGAAATTTTTTTTCCAATTATTACCGATTTATTTATTTAATTATTTAATTATGATTTGTTTGTCTGTTTATTTTATTTTTAGAATTGGTCATTAAATTAGCAAGTATAAATAGAAATTTGAAATTTGAAATTTGAAATTAGAATGAAGCGTTAGAATTAGGTTAGAATTAATATGGTGTATAATAGGCTAAGTGGTTAGTAGAGTTGTGTTAAATGAAAGGAGGGGTAAATATGGAATGACAAGTTTAATGAGGGGAAAAATAGGAAGAAAACCTAATAAAAAGGGGGCTTGAATTAGAAGAAGGGAGAGAGAAATGTGAGAAGCCTTAGAGAAGGGAGAAAAAACGTGAGAGAAAGAGAAGAGGAGGAGAAAAATCGAAGAAGCTAGGAAATGGAGAAAAGAAGAAGAAAATAAGGGAAATCATCTTGTCAAGGTAAGTTTATCTTGTTCTTCTTGCTTTGTTAGAGAGAGAAAGAGTTTTATTTAGAGAATGGGTGTTGTGTTGGAAGAGGATGATTTAAGAGAAACCAATTGATTTTAGTGTTTCTAAGCTAAGTTTTGGGTTTTCTAACCTAGATGGACTATGGGTATATTAGATTTGAGCTTAATTTGTGTTAATTTCATTTGCTGAGATTTTGAAAGTTTTAGGGGATTCCATTTGAAATTAGATTGAATGATAATTTTGGTTGTGTTAGGAAATCAAGGAAACCCAATACAAGAGCAAGAGAAAAGACAATCTTGACTTAGATTTTGCAAGCCAATTAAGTAAGTAATTTATTTATAGTTATTGTGTGATGAGCAAAATGTTGAAAAATCGGGTTCGGATCCGATCCGACCGCAGCGGAATAATCACGAATAATCACGAAACTTTTTCGTGATTTTTGATTTCCCAAAACCCAAGATCTATTTATTCTATAAAATGATTAACACAAATCATAACAAAGCGGAATTTAATTCTTACCTTATTCCGAAGCTTGATCTTTGTCTTGATGCATTCCGGGAACCGTTTCTGAAACCGATCCGTCTCAACCACCGTAGCCGCACAAGTGTCCGGCCTCTAACGGTATCCACATAATAGGTTGAGAGAACTCTGTAACTTTTACAGAGAGGGTTAAGCATTAAGTGCTAGCTACATAGAGTTTAAGCCTAT
>JANIHY010000009.1:20029163-20053765 GCA_027479065.1 Erythroxylum brevipes
TTAACTCTACAATTAGATACTTTAGTAGAAAAACAAGCAAGATTAGAAGAAAAATTAGTCGAACTCATTCAAACTCAAGTAGAAATCATAACTCTATTACAACAAATGCAAGAAAAAATAGAAATAATACACGAAAATCAGAAAAAGGGATCACCCCTGAAAATGGTATCAGAGCTAGTT
Organism: Erythroxylum brevipes; assembly: GCA_027479065.1. Taxonomy (NCBI): domain Eukaryota; kingdom Viridiplantae; phylum Streptophyta; class Magnoliopsida; order Malpighiales; family Erythroxylaceae; genus Erythroxylum; species Erythroxylum brevipes. The sequence goes on from JANIHY010000009.1 coordinate 20,029,344, forward strand.
ATCAAGAAACTACCAAGAAACGATATTGAAATGGATGAACAACCAATAGAAGATGTAGAATGAAATATACAACAACAACTAGCAGAAGTTACACAATTAGTAAAACAACTACATTTAGCACCTATCGAATTAGAAGATCAATTATTCCCACTTCAGGAAAAAGAACATAAAGATGAAATTATTATTGGATACGAATCAGATCAAGAAATACATATGGAAGAAGAAAAATAAGAAACTAGTAGAGCTGGAGAATTAAAATTTAAAGCAAAATTAACTGGAGATAAAAAGGAAGAAAGAATTTCAACCCACCAATTATTCATGGACTAATGACAATAAGGAAGATTTTTTAAATAAACAAGGTTATTATTTTAAAGGATAAAAAATTCGCAAATACCCTACATAATACAAACCACGAATTGTCAAATTAGGAAATGATGGAATTCTTAACATAGATTGTGCTACAAATGCAAATGAATTATTCTCAGACAACCGTCGTCGGATGATGGAGAGGGGCGGGCCACGAAGAAAGTGAAGCATAGAGAAGAGCCGCTGTTAACGGGATATCGAGACAAGCTTGTTTCTGGCGTTGCGGTGGAAACAACCATGGAGGACGTGGCTAATTCAATGAAGATTCGAGTGGATGAGGGAGACATAACAATTGACCGGAGTGGGAGGTTTCTGGCCGTGACTCTCTCCGCTAGTCTGAAAGAAAGGCTGTGCACACCTTTTAAGTACACCGTGATTGTAAACTTGCTTGGCCGGAGTATTGGGTACAAATCATTGTGTACAAAGCTGGAGAGTATTTGGAATATGACTGGTGCGAAAGTTCTTGATGTCAGCAACGGGTACTTTATGGTGGATTTTGCTTCGGAATCGGCTTACTTGGGTGCTCTACTTGAAGGTCCGTGGATGATTATGGGGAGTTATCTCCAAGTGCAACCATGGCACTCAAAGTTTAGTGTGTCACAATGCACACCTAAGATAGCAGTGGTATGGATTCGATTGCCAGAGATGCCTTTACAATACTATCCGGAAGATATCATTGGACCTTTAGGCGAAGCAATGGGAAAGGTGATTAAAGTAGATTATAATACGAGCGAATTGCAGCGGGGACGGTTTGCTCGATTGGCCGTTACTGTAGATCTTGACAAGCACCTTGTTCCCAAATTTTCTGTTGATGGTGAGAAGTTCTCGGTTGAATACGAAAATTTGGATAATATTTGCTTCGGGTGTGGGAGGTATGGGCATTCAGATTCGTTTTGCTCTTGGAAACCTAAAGAAGATGGTGCTAATAACATAGAAAAGGAAGGAGAGTTGCCGATTACTCGAGCCTCCAATGATTTTGGTCCATGGATGATTGTTGAGAAGAGAAAGAGACAACCGAGGAGGCAATATGACAATGGAAATTCGAAATCAGCAAACACAAATTAGTTTGATGCTCTCCAGTTTGATCAGGAGGAAGACGATAGGGCTGCGGGTGGAGATCAAGGACAGGGATTGGCTGTTGTTACGAGTGCACAGGGGGCTGGTCGTGAAAAAACTCGTAGCTCGGGTCAGCATAAGGGCAAACACAAAGATGGGCATAATCGACTAGTAACTAGAGCTGAATCGAGCAAAGACTCAACGAAACAAAAGGCTACCTTCGGGGAATTTTTTGCATATCAAAAGCAGCAGTCAATGAAAGAGCCTATTGTCGCGTTACCGATCAAACTAAATCCAGAGAATAATGTAGTGGTTGGGAGAGCTATCACTGACCAGATTCACCCCGATTCTGGGATTCACGACATTGTGAGTGCTCTGGAGTTTGTTCCTGAAACAAATCCGAATGAATTCCAACATAATGGCCGTCTGCCCGACCCTCCACTACATGATTTCGATGCTGTTATGGCTGATGGGGAAGACCGGCCACATGTTGTCCTTGGTGACACGAGTCTTGTGAATGAGGATAAGTTGGAGGGGTGGGGTTTTGACCAACCTCGCAATTGATTTTTTTCTATCATTTTGTGTTTATGATTTTATCGTGGAATTGTCAAGGAGCGGGAAACGCTTCCTTTTTACGTGCTTTAAAGTTGTTGTTGCAGAAGCATAAGCCTTTTATCTTAGTTTTGTTGGATCCTCGGATTAGTGGTGATCAGGCAGATTCAGTCATCTCGCGGATTGGGTTTCAATTTTCACACAGGTTTGAGGCGACAGGTTTCTCTGGTAGTATTTGAGTTCTTTGGAATGGTGAATGGAAGGTAGCAGTCCTAGAGTCGAACTCCCAATTTTTCCATTGCTGCTTACTTTACGACGGTGTATGGACATTCGGCACCTAGTAGAAGGGCCTTGCTTTGGGATCATCTCTCTCGTATTCAATCAACTATGGTTGACCCATGGGTTCTTATGGGCGATTTGAATGTAATTGCTCATAGCTTTGAAAGGCGTGGAGGTGCACAAAATCGTTATGGGGTGAATCAGACTTTTGTGGACTGGCTTCAGTTCTTTAGCTTGTTGGATTTGAGATTTGTCGGACCGAAGTATACATGGAAGAGAGGTAATTTGTACCAGCGCTTAGATCGAGGTCTTTGTAATGCTTAATGACGACTTAAATTCCCCGAAGCAGTCATCCGACACCTTGTTCGGTATCAGTCAGATCATCGACCATTGCTTTTAGATTTTTATAGCCTTGTGCCGAACCAAGCGGAACGCCTTTTCATTTTCTTCAGGCATGGATGACACATGAGGAATATCGTTCTTTTGTTGATCGAAGTTAGGTATGTGGCGATAATTTTATGCATTCGCTTTCAGTGTTCATAGGAAAACTAAAGAGATGGAACCGCGAAGTATTTGTCAACATCTTTCGACAAAAAAATGGGCTGCTTGCTCGGTTGGTAGGGATATAGCGAATTCTTGAGCACCGATCATCCAGTAAACTGAAAGCTTTAGAGGCAAAATTAATGACTGAGCTCGATAATATTTTGCTTCGAGAGGAGATGCTTTGGTTTTAAAAATCTCGAGATGATTTGGTGAAATGGGGCGATAAAAATACACCTTTTTTCCACATGTGCATGGTGCGGCGACGCAAGAGAAATAGAATCGAAATGCTCAAAGATGATGAGGGCAATTGGGTGACCAACCAAGACCATTTAAAATCCATGACACATGAGGAATATCGTTCTTTTGTTGATCGAAGTTGGGTATGTGGCGATAATTTTATGCATTCGCTTTCAGTATTCATAGGAAAACTAAAGAGATGAAACCGCGAAGTATTTGCCAACATCTTTCGACAAAAAAATGGGCTGCTTGCTCGGTTGGCAGGGATGTAGCGAATTCTTGAGCACCGATCATCCAGTAGACTGAAAGCTTTAGAGGCAGAATTAATGACCGAGCTCGATAATATTTTGCTTCGCGAGGAGATGCTTTGATTTTAAAATTCTTGAGATGATTTGGTCAAATGGGGCGATAAAAATACATCTTTTTTCCACTTGTGCATGGTGTGGCGACGCAAGAGAAATAGAATTGAAATGCTCAAAGATGATGAGGGCAATTGGGTGACCAACCAAGACCATTTAAAATCCATGGCTGTGTCTTTCTTTGGTAGCTTATACACGGAAGATATTGAGTCGATGCCAGTGTATCCTTTGAGTTGTATGTTCCCTAATGTCGATGCTACGGATCTTGCAAAACTAGAAGCTCAGTTTTCGGTTGAGGAGATAAGAAAGGCTCTGTTTGATATGAAGCCATGGAAAGCTACGGGTTTTGATAGGATCCAAGTCGGAGTTTATCAGGCTCATTGGGAGACGATGGGATTAGATTTGAGCACCGAGGCAGCCCGTGTCATTAATGGGGGAAGTCTTGATAAAGAGATGAATAAAACAATCATTTGTTTGATCCCGAAGCACGATGTTCCTTTTAACTTTCCCCTATTTCGACCAATCTCTCTTTGTACGGTAGCTTATAAAGTTATCACGAAAACAATTGCTAATCGGCTTAAGAGTATTATGCCAAAGATAGTGGGGCTTGAACAATATAGCTTCATCCGTGGTAGGCATATCACAGACAATATTGTGATTGCACAAGAATGTTTTCACTCGATGCAAGGAAAGAAAGGGCGTGTGCGATATCTGGCCATTAAGGTTATTCTTGAGAAGGCTTATGACCGTCTCAGCTGGGAGTTTCTTTTTGATACTTTATAGGAAGTAGGGTTGCCTGATACACTGTCCCGAACCATTATGGATTGCATAACCTCGAGCTCGATGCAGATACAATGGAATGGTGGCCTTATTGAGTCCTTTGCGCCTTTAAGGGGCTTAAGACAAGGCTGTCCATTATCGCCTTATCTTTTCGTTATATGTATGGAGCGATTATCTCATGGGATTTCTTATGCGATGCAATCAGGGCGTTGGAAACCGTTGCCAATGCGACAAGGAGGCCCAGGTATTTCACATTTGTTTTTTGCCGATGACTTATTATTATTTGGAAGGGCTGACATAACTCAGGTTGTGGTTATGAAGGAGGTTGTGGCAAATTTTTGCGAAAGTTCAGGGCAGCGAGTTAATCAGGCAAAGACCTCGATCTTCTTCTAAAAAAATGTTCCTAACAGATTGCGTCGATATCTTAGTACGACGTTGGGTTTTCGTGAAGTTTCTGATATGGAGAAATATTTAGGTGTGTCAATCACGCACTCGCGAGTCACAAAACACACCTATAAGTCTATACTTGATCGAATGAAGTTGAAAATTGTGAATTGGAATGGATCGAGTCTCTCACTTGCCAGGAGAATTACGCTTGGGCAGTCCGTACTAAGCGTGATGCCACTATATGCTATGCAAACGACTAATATTTCGATTGGCTCTTATCAAGATATGAAGAAAGCTATTAGGGGATTTGTTTGGAATAGTAATGAGGAGAGTCGAAAGATGAGTCTTGTTGTTTGGCCGACTATTTTGAAACCAAAAGCCGATGGAGGATTAGGCTTTTGGGACTTGCACCTTGTTAATAATACTTTTGGCATGAAGGTTTGTTGGGAATTATTCACGAAACCTAACAGCCTTTGGGTTTGGGTATTGGCTAGCAAGTATAAGTTCGATAGTGAGGCTGGTTTGAATCCGATTCAACCTAACTCAAGCTCACCCTTATGGCATCTTGTGTGCAATAATTAGGATGACATGATGACTAACATAGCGTGGATTGTTGAGAATGGACAACATGTGCGCTTTTGGGAACATAGATGGGTGTCGGGACTCGATTTGCCGTTAATTGATCTGGTGGTATCGCAAGTTCCGGATTCAATGAGATTTCACGAGATAGCCTCTTTTGTGACTGCCTCAAGGGAATGGGACTGACAAGCCTTTGATTACCTCCTCCCGTCCAATGCCATCCAGCTCATTGCTGCTATTTTGTCGCTCGATGAAAACATGGCTAATGATTGACCTTTTTGGTGCCCCTCGTCCTCGAGTTGTTTTACTTTGAAGATTGCCTATTTGAGCTTATGTGGACAAAGCGACGTTGTGTCGAGAGCTCCCTGACATCGGATTTGGAAGTGGGTTGGATCACAACGAATTAAAGTGTTCATGTGGCTATGCTTAAGCAATGGGTTGCTAACAAATGCCGAAAGGTGCCAAAGGCTTTTGTGTACATCGAACACTTGTGAGGTATGCTTTGAATCCATTGAGAATACTATGTATATAATTCGAGATTGTCGATTTGTTAGAGTTGTATGGAATCTACTGTTGATCTATGAGCAAAGAGTATGGTTTTTTGACTCGACCTTGAGCTTGGATGCTTGGTTATTTCGCAACATTGCCGACATGCAATGCTATCAAACTGATGTGAGTTGGAGTGTGGTGTTTGGGGTTGTTATTTGGCTACTTTGGAAGCGTCGAAACAGGGCTATCTTGGGGGATGATTCACAGCCCGCAGCCCTCACTGTGGAAGCAGTTTGCGTGCACAGCAGGCAGTGCAAATTGTAGCTGCTGTGCGTGTTGAGCAAGGGCTACCAGGGACTAGACGTGAGGAGCGGCTGGTGCTTTGGTCGACACCGCTGGCAGGAGTATTCAAACTGAATACCGACGCCTCGCTAGCGGCTGATGGCATGGCAGTGTATGGCGGAGGGGAGGATTTCGGTTACACATATACATCAGGAGGGAAATTTCATCGCCGATGCTTTATCCCATCATGCTTATGACTTTAGTCCAGGTTTTCATCCTTTAGCTAGCCCACCGGATGCGGTGAATTCGTGACTCTTTCATGATGTTATTAATGTTACTTATGTTCGTTAGTTAGAGACTTCTTTTCGGGCTTCACCCGCTTTATCTACCAAAAAAAATCCTAATCATGATTGGATTGCACCCTTAACGTGTTTTCGAGTTCTTAAATTGATAAAGTTAATGAAATGATCATTTAATCGGCCAATAGGGAATGTGTGTAAAAAATAAGTAAAGGTTTTCATTTATAATTTTTCAGGAATCAAAGGCCCCAATTTTTTAAAATTAAATTTACGACTGCAGCTAACACGTTAATGGCAACCTGTCTGATATGGTGTTTGCGAGAACAACTTCTTCGTTACAATATCTGAAATTGGAAATGTATTATAAGAATTTGAAGCCATTCCATACCCAAAAAGGATTGGATTGGAACATAGCCAAATCTTTTGAAGGAAGTTTTCAGAAACCAGAAACCAAATGTAATCCAAAAATCGAATTTAACGATTTTCTTAGACAGAATTTGAAGTGACAAGTGTCTGATTATTGATTTTATGGCCAAGTAATTATCCTTTGCCTTCAATTTTCACACCGTTGAAATAAAATAAAGAAATGTAAAGTAGAGGACCCTGAAATGCCATAAACCTGTTTGGTCATAGTTTCTGGGAAATTTTTCAGCTTCATCATGACAAGAATGAAAATGCTATGGCCACTATGTAGACCTAATAATTACAGTTTGACAGATGACTCCCTTCTGCTATATATCATTATATTATATCCCAGATCATTCAGAACTCAGAAATAACCAAAAACATGAAAGCAGAAGCAGCTGCTATTCCTATTCCTAAGCTCTTTCTTGCTTTCTTCCACGTTGTTTTCCTATCCTACCTCCCATTGAAGGCCACGTCTTCAGCAAGGACACAAGCAGAAGCTCTCATCAGATGGAAAGGCAGCTTAGACTCTTCACCACCTCCTCTCAGGTCATGGTCTACATCCAACTTGAACCACCTCTGCAACTGGACAGCCATTGTTTGCGAACCCACGTCAGCAACGGTCTCCAAACTCAACCTCTCCAACTTGAACATAACTGGAACACTTGCACAATTCAACTTCACTCCATTTGGGAATCTCACAAGCTTTGACCTGCAGAATAACAAAGTTGAGGGAATCATACCATTGACCATTGGAAACCTATCCAAGCTCACTTACCTGGACCTGAGCTCCAACTATTTTGAGGGCAACGTACCGATGGAGATTGGAGACTTGGCAGAGCTTAAGTATCTGAGTCTTTTCAACAACAATCTCAATGGTACTCTTCCTTTCCAACTTTGCAATCTTCAGAAGGTACAGTACTTAGACATTGGATCAAACTATTTGGAAACCCCAGATTGGTCCAAATTTTCTGGCATGGCTTCGTTGACTCACTTTAGCCTCTCTCTCAATAGCTTTACTCTGGCATTCCCTGATTTCATATCCAGTTGCCGGAACTTGAGGTTTCTGGATATGTCCCAGAATCAGTTTACAGGCACAATGCCAGAATCGGTGTATACCAATCTTGGAAAGCTTCAGTACTTCAATGTCACAGAGAATTCATTCCAAGGACCATTATCAGCAAACATTTCTAAGCTTTCACGTCTCAGACACCTCCGCTTTGCAAACAACCAGTTCAATGGTGAGATTCCTACCAGTATCGGTTTGATGTCTTCTCTCCAGATTCTTGAGCTGTACAACGATTCATTTCAAGGAAACATTCCATCTTCTTTAGGCCAACTTAGCCATCTAGAATTCCTCGATCTTCGAATGAATACCTTAAATTCAACAATTCCTCTAGAGCTTGGCCTTTGCAAGAACCTCACATACATGGCCTTGGCTCTGAATCAACTCAGTGGGGACTTGCCTTCCTCCTTGTCCAATCTGCCTAACTTAGCCGAATTAGGCCTGTCTGACAACTTCTTCAGCGGTGAGCTCTCACCTCATTTCGTCGCCAACTGGACCAACTTGTTCTCTTTACAACTCCAGAACAATTTGTTCTCTGGAAGCATCCCACCTGAAATAGGATTATTGACAAATCTCAATATTCTGTTCCTATACAACAATACCTTCTCTGGGTCAATCCCACCAGAGATTGGTAACTTACAGAACTTAACAAGCTTAGACCTTTCAGGAAACCAACTCTCAGGAACAATTCCCCTAACAGTTTGGACTCTGTCAAATCTCGAAAGCTTAAACCTTTTCTCCAACAATCTCTCTGGTACACTCGCACCAGATGTCGGAAACATGACGTCACTACAAATTCTTGACCTCAACACCAACCAACTAAACGGAGATTTGCCCGAAACTATTTCACAACTTACTTCTCTTGAATCAATAAATCTTCTCACCAACAACTTCTCTGGAAACATTCCAGTTGATTTTGGAAAGTACATACCTTCACTGAGACACGTTAGCCTTTCGAACAACAGTTTCTCCGGTGAATTGCCGCCCGAACTGTGTAGTGGTTTCAGCATCGAACAACTAACAGTTAACAGCAACAATTTTACAGGATCACTGCCTATTTGCCTGAGAAATTGCTCAGGGTTAGTAAGGGTTCGTCTTGATGAGAACCAATTTAATGGAAACATCACAGACTCATTCGGGGTTCATCCAAATCTTTCTTTCATTACCATTAGCCAAAATCAGTTTTTCGGTCCAATTTCTCGGAATTGGGGAGAATGTCAAAACCTCACAAGTTTACAGATGGATGGAAACAGAATCTCCGGCGAAATTCCGACTGAGCTTGGGAAGTTGAATAAATTGGGTGTTTTAAGTCTAAAATCCAACAACTTGAGTGGGATGATTCCTCGCGAACTGGGAAATCTAAGCATGTTATTTAGGTTGGATTTAAGCCATAATCATTTGACAGGAGCTATTCCTCAGAACTTGGGCAAGTTGACAAGGCTCCAGTTTCTTGATTTGTCTAATAACCAGTTAAATGGTTCGATACAAGAAAAGCTCGTGAATTGCGTGAAATTATCAAGCTTGGATTTGAGCCACAACAGTTTGATGGGTGAAATACCTTCAGATCTTGGAAGCATACACTCAGTGCAGTATTTGTTGGATCTTAGTAGCAATGAGTTGTCGGGTTCCATACCTGAAAATCTAGGAATGCTTACATTTTTGGAAAGTCTCAATGTCTCACATAACAATTTATCAGGAAAAATTCCAGATGGTTTCTCTAGCATGATTAGCCTGCACTCGTTTGATTTCTCGTACAACAAGTTGTCAGGTAGTATCCCAACCGGTAGCAACTTCAAAAATGCATCAGCTTATGCTGGAAACTCGGGCTTGTGTGGGAATATACAAGGATTGCCTCCTTGTAATCCAATGTCAGCTGGTAAAAGATCCCTGAATTCTGATAGAACAGTTGTCATTGGAATAATCATTTCGCTTTGTGGTGTGGTAGCTATATCAATTATTCTGTTTATTGCACTCCTAGCTCGTCGCAGATCCAGGCTGCTTGATGAAGAGACGAAAACCATTAACAAGCATGAGAGTTGTAAGTCAATGATCTGGGAAAGAGAAGGGAAATTCACGTTTGGAGAAATTGTTAAGGCCACTGATGACTTCAGGGACAAGTACTGCATCGGAAAAGGAGGATTTGGAACTGTATACAGAGCGGTATTGTCCACAGGTCAAGTTGTTGCAGTGAAGAAACTGAATATGTCTGATTCAAATGCCATCCCTGCGATAAATCGCCAAAGTTTTGAGAATGAGATTAAAATGTTGACAGAAGTCAGGCACCGGAACATCGTCAAACTTTATGGTTTCTGCTCCAGGAGGGGCTGCATGTACTTGGTTTATGAGTATGTCTCGAGAGGAAGCCTTGGAAAGGTGTTGTATGGAATTGAAGGGGAGTCGGAGCTTGGCTGGGCTACAAGAATAAAAGTGGTGCAAGGAGTGGCTCATGCAATTTCATACCTGCATAATGACTGTTCTCCACCTATTGTTCACAGGGATGTAAGCTTAAATAACATATTGATAGAGTCGGATTTTGAGCCTAGACTTGCAGATTTTGGCACAGCCAGGTTGTTGAATGCAAATTCATCCAATTGGACTGAGGTTGCTGGGTCCTACGGATACATGGCTCCAGGTGAGCTAACTTTTAATGCTTTGCATTTATCATTTCATTACTTGGAATTTGAGAAGAAGTGGCATAGTTGAACTAAATTTCCTGAAAGGATTCCTTAAAATGGATGTGCTAATGGCTAAGTTTTAGTGACTGAATATCCTAGAGAACAAATAATTCCCCTGCCTAATTTGCAGAGTTGGCTCTTACAATGCGAGTTACAGACAAGTGCGATGTCTATAGCTTTGGGGTTGTAGCATTAGAGACTATGATGGGAAGGCACCCAGGAGAGTTTATATCTTCCTTAAGATCACCTACAACGCCTTCCTTATCAGAGTTACTCCTTAAAGATTTGCTAGACCAGAGGCTTCCAGCTCCTACAGGCCAATTAGCAGATAACATTGTTTTCATAGTCACAACTGCCGTAGCATGCATTCATGCCTCTCCAGATTCGCGACCCACAATGCATTTTGTGGCACGGGAGATATCTGCACGAACTCAAACTTACCAATCTGATCCTTTGCACAAGATGACTGCCACCAAGAATCTTCAAAAAAAGATAGCAACTTGAAGAGCTGTAATTTTCCACTTGCTTTTGGCTGCTTCAAGATATTCCATATGTAATTTAGAAATTCCTGTACATAACCTCAATCTAATAAATAAAATGTAAGCAAGAGAAAATGAAGTGTTTGGAGAAGAAGCAACATAATTTGTCCTTGCCATGATAAACCTCTGTTTCTTCTCCAAAGATTCTCTTTTATACTGAATGCTGCTCGTGACTCATTTAGTCACAAAACATTCTGTTTTCTCGGGCAATTTAGAGGTAAAATATGATTCAAGTCCATATGCAACTGTCTTCATTAAAGTGTTGGAACTTTTAGATGTTTCTCAACTGACCAACGGCCTTGGATTGATCAATGAAAATGATCCATTCTTTGATACAATAGAGGACAAGCTTTCACAGACTAGCAAAATCTGTCTATATGACTACTGATACATTGATAATCCCCAATGAAAACTTACAAAGCTTTTCTCAGAAGTGATATAAGCAGTAGAAAAACCAAATATGCTAGGGTTTTGACAAGTTTGAACTAGCAGTCCACCCCACATTGTTTAAGAATTGGGCCGGTTTGTTTGGGCAAGAAAGGATCAATTCGAACCCAAATGAGTGAGAAAATTGATGCAAGAAGAACAGACCAAAGGACTACAATGGTGGGAGTCCTGTTTTGCCTTCCCATCAGACCTTTGAGGAAAGGGTAGAGATGAAGAATGACCCAAAAGGCAAAGAAGAGCTTCCCAAAAAGAGGACCCCATGAGCTATAACCATTGTTGATTGCATCTGACACTCCAGCCACCACTCCCACCATGTTCAGGATAATTAGAGTGGTTGGTGGGATGAGAAGAGTTGTCCATTTGAAGAGGTAGAGCTCACCAAACTCCGTATCTTCTGCTGCTTTTGCTGTAACAGTGAAATTAGTGTCAACTCCACCAAGGACCTTGAGTAGGCCTTGGAATACCGCAAAAAGATGTGCTGAGACTCCTCCAATAACCCAGAACTGCTCATTACGCCACAAGTCCTCTAAAGACACCCCACTCCAACGAATTTCTAGCACTCCTGTTATGATGATGGAGAGGAAAAGTGCTAGGAACCATACACTGGCTAAGTTGTTAATCTGCAAGATATACAAATTTCTGACTGTAAGTTCTAATGGATCGTTCATCACCAAGATACGTAAGTGTTAAAATTAATGACAATACCAAATACTTACAGTAGGAACGATGAATTTTCCAGTCAAAAGACATACAGCTGGGATAGTACAGTAGGCAAGTAAAGGAATGGATGTGAAAGGGTAAACAACAGTGTTAACGTAAGCGAGCCTTTGCAGCCATTTCAGTTTTCCTCCATATCCATACCATAGCGGACAGTGACGACTAAGGAAAATTTCTACAGACCCAAGAGCCCATCTCAGTACTTGGTGCAATCTATCTGATAGATTAATGGGAGCTGATCCCCTAAAAGCTGCTCTTTTTGGTGTACAGTAAACTGATTTCCATCCTCTGCAATGCATTTTGAAGCCTGTCAAGATGTCTTCTGTCACGGAACCATAAATCCATCCAACCTGCAAATCATCATGTTACAAGTGTCTGAAACCAACTTGTTTACGAGGATTTTACATAAGCTCATGAGGAAATAAAGACATGTGAATGTGATATCATAGGTTCAATACTCTAAATCCATCCAGCCAGTGAACATTGAGATAAGGCTCACCTCTTTGCCCCATTCAGTCTTCTCTTCATAACCACAACTTATGACATGGATAGCTTCCTTTATAAGTGATGAAGAATTAGTTCCTTCAGGCAGGCCACCGTCTTCCATCAGAGTGGAGGCAATAAATACTGGCGATTGCCCAAATCTTTTCTCAAAGTTCTTCTGTGACATGAGGGATGATTTTTCCAACTCTTCATAACCTTCAAGGCCTTCTTCAATTTCTTCCAGATCAAATGACCGTCCAGATGCTTTCCTTACGTAGTTTTTCCCCATCATTTTCTTTTTCTTGGGATATATAATTCTTCCAAGAAGACTCACTTGCCCTTTCTTCTTAGATTTTGACCTTCTCGAGCCACCGCAGCAACAGCAGCACCATGAAGGCCAACAATCACATGTCATCTTTGGCCTCTTCTCAGATTTTGGTGGATCATAGCCATACAAGGATTGCCGGTTGAAGACACATCCAGTACCAACATATACCGGTCCTTGGATCCCATCAAGGCCTTTCATGTTGATCTATTTATCAAAGAAATATACAAGATATGAGTCAATGAGTAGCCAAAAATTTATCACGTATCAACTGCAAGTCTCTGATGATATGCTTACATCAAAGAATACAACATTGCGATTGGCATATCTGTCGTGACGATCAATACCATCAAACCTTTGAGGAAACTGCACATAGCAGATCTTCTTCCCAAGCTGGGGATCCATCAAAAAGCACATGGCTTCCCTTACAGCCTTGCAGTTGTTCAGGTAGTGATCACAATCCAAATTCAACATAAAAGGAGCATTGGTGAGCACTGCAGAGACTCGAATCTGGAGATGGCATAAGAGTTGGTTTCCGATCAAATTTGGACTAGTAAACCAAAAACGCAACAATACCGTCACGTAGAAATTTCAGCGAGAGGTCTAATAATATGCACCTTTACACTAATTAATAGAGAGATTGTTTTCAAAGAAGTAAGCCAAATAGTGACCCGAAAACAACTTACCAGAGCATTCATAGCACCGGCTTTCTTGTGGTGTGGATAGCCAGGTCGCTTTTCACGTGAGACGTAAACAAGTCGCGGAAGCTCTTTCCCTTCCACATCAAGTGCACCTTCACTTCCCAGATAAACCTGAAAAGGAACATATATTAAGAAATAGAGTAAGGAATATGAGAAAGCATATGTATACAGGATTTATTTAGACCTGAATCATGCCAGGATGATCCCTGGTGTTGTTTCCAGGCCATGGGGTGCCATCCTGCATCACCCATCCTTCTTCTGGTTTCTTCTGTGCCTTCGCCACCAATGCATTAATCTTCACCTTGAATTCTTCATATTCTCTCTATGATAAAAATACCACACCAACAATATATCAGTGATTGGATCACAGATAGTAACTTCGGAACCAGTTAAGAGGGACTGGTTAGTTACCTTCATAGCTCTGCGCTCCTTAACAAAGTTGGGATGCACCTTATCTTTCAAGTAGTCAATCTTCTGAGAGAAATAGAACTCTGGAGCTCTTGGCTCAACATTGTGCTTTTTGCAGAAAGGTACCCACCTCCTTGCAAATTCGGCAGTTTCTGCTAATGTATCAAACAGTAGCATCGACGCACCATCATCTGACACATAACAGCTGACCTTATCGACTGGATAATCAACCGACAATATTGACAGGACAGTATTTGCTGTTATTATTGGTGGCTCCTTGAGAGGATCCACGGTACTAACGAAAAAATCAACTGGGGCTAGCTTATTAGGCTCTCCCTCTCGCTCAAACCTCATGGATAGACGATCAAGATACGTTTCTCGAGTAATTGGTAACCATTTTGGAAACTGATCTAGTATCCAGGAGAGTGCAAACCATATCTCACAAATAACAGAGATGAGCCATAAGGGGAAAGCATCATAAGCTGGTGTCAAGATTCGGAAACGGAAAAAGAAAACGAGTATGATAAGTCTGAGAACAATAACAATGCGATACGGATTGATTTTGCTGGACGCAATAGGAATTTTCCTCCACAATGGTTGCCTAGCTTCGGCCAAGCTGCAGAAGAGAAGTATTAAACTATGTCAGTATTATAGTTATTACTTCCCGACAAGAACCCTTCTACAAGTTGATAATGGCTTAAACATGGGACAGACTTTTCAAACTTGCATACATAAATTTCATATGATCTTGTTAGTAATTGGACAAGATGTCAATGATGAAAATCTGAACAAAAAGCAAGGGCCACGAAAGAACAGATAATAAGGAAAAAGGCTTACAGGTAATCATCTTCATCTCCAGGATCATTTCCTCCATCATCTTTATTCACCAAACCTCTCTTTTCCTGCCGGACTTTCCATTTCTCTACCCTCTCTTTCCACTCTGAGTTGCTGTACAAATCTTTTTCTCCTTCAAAATCCTTCCCAGCGACTGCAAAAAAGTTGCACACAAAACCACAGATATGGTTTGGTTATTTCCTGATGCCGAAACATGTTCAAACTTAGAACTTGTAGAGTATGATTTGGTTATTACCACTTCCTGTAGTAGAGAATGCTAGACCAGAGGGATGACCTTGCTGTTGATCGTACTCCCCAATTTCCTGCATTACCAGTCACCATTTTGGCCTTAGACATCCTCCAACTTTTCTCACATAAAGTTAATAATTGCAAGTTCACTCGTGTATTTGAAGAACTTAGAACTTAAAGAAAGGTTTTTTTTTTTTTTTTTACGACATCGAATTAACATTCTAATTCCTGTCCGATATGAATTTGATGAACTTTTATACGTTCCATCCAACCAAAGCAAAGTTTACAGACTTGAGCTTGTTTATGGGGAATGAGAAATAATGTCTAATCTCTATTCTAACTTCCAAGCCAATATCCATTGTAAAACATTTCTACAGTTCTAATTTATCCATCTGTAAATTAGAAATCGAGATTAGAGTTACCGAGTGAGCAAAAACATTTTTCTTATCAGATTCGTCACTCTTAATCTGTATTTCATGTTCAATATCATCAGAACCAAAATTGTCATCATCATCGTCCTCGTCCCCAGGAACTCTTGGACAACCTGCACAGAGCAAACCTTGATCAAGTCTAATGTTTATACATAATCCAAGTGCCCGAAACAGATAGATTCATTTCTTGATCTTCTAGCTCCTATGTAGCACAGACACGGCAAAATAGTGTCGTGTCTGCGTGTCGAACACTCACTGACACACGGTGGACACAACTCGACACATCTAGAGACCGCTCGGACATTGCTTAATGAAAAATATGCTCTATAGAATATATGCTCTATGTTTTTTTAGAGGGGTTTATAAAGTACCAAATATGTATAAACTATCAAGATGTTGGAAGTCTTAAAACACATCAATCAATATACATTATATTATGAATTCTGAATTTTTTTCTTAATTCTAAATTTTATAATATATATATGCCGTGTCCGTGTCCACCAAATTTTAAAAATTGGTGTGTCCTCGTGTCCGTGTCCGTGTCGTGTCGCGTGTTCATGTCCGTGTCTATGCTTCTTAGTCTAGTTCAAGAGGAATAAATAGAGAGCTAAATATGCAAACCTTTTTGCCGCTTATAGCGAGTGTTACACTGAGGACAGGTCTGGTTTCCTTCACTTCTCTCGTACAAATAACAAGGTTTACAAACAGGAAAGCCACAAACATGACATGCAACAAATGGCTGCCCATCTTCTTTCAATCCAATATCATCTCCACAAACTCTGCACACTTTGGTCGACGCAGAATGACGAGGGGGTGACCGCTGATACAAAAGAACATATTTGGTTAAAGCACGCGCAACACAACACGTTGATGATGAGAACAGAAAGAAAATGAAAGAAAAAGCATAATGAGAAAAGGAAAGAAAAGGAAGAGGAAGAAGAAGGTACCTCGTCACTGCCATGAAGAGAAAATGAACTCATGGCAATGCCAGCCATGGCTGCTTCTGGGACAATGGAGAGAAAATGAAAGGAGATGGCGAGAGGAGAGGGGAGGAGAGGTGGGATGTTATAAAAGAGATGGTGATCATTGTAAAATATCGAAGTTTAAGTGCATGTGTGAACGTGTGAGCTGTGACAAAGAGGTACTGTGTACCAAACTGTGAGTTGGGAAGTCGTGTGTTTGAGTCGAAGAGACGTTAGCTTAATTGGAAGCGATAGGTAGGAGAAGGATGGAGAGACATTGCTTGGTCAGGCAGGTACATCTCATAGATCATATGCCTTCCACTCAAAGCTGTCTTCTCTAACACTATGAATTATGAATTATGAGTTTATAATTCTTTTCTTTTTTTTTTAGGACATCATCGTTTTATAAATATAAAACGATAATTTCAAATATTTCATTTTATTAAATGTAAATTTTAAATATCAAAAAGACATTTAAATTGGGTATTTTATTAGCTGACATATGTAATTTATATAAAGAATTGATGGAGAAGTATTAATAAATTGAAATTTTATATTTTATGACAATACGTCATAAAGAATTTATCTTTTTCTTGTTACCAATATAAGTCAGACTAATTAATGCTCGTATCTTAGAACCTTCATTTTCTGTAAGAATGGTCTTTTGCGGTCAAACGTCTTTGTTAACTCAAGAAAGGCCTAATTCTGTCAAGGTTTCTTCATCATCTGCACCAACCTGAATGCTGTCTTGTAAAGAAATCGAACCATTATTTTAGCTCCTCAACAGGAACCCAAATGCAGCTGAAACATGAAAAAACACAATCAAACCAGGGTCATCCTGACTAGGGAATTTTATAATCAAAACCACAAAGCAGGGTAAATCCTGAAAATGAAATCCTTTCTCCCTTCAGACATGCAAACAAAGGGCCAACTTCTAACATTTGTCAGGGCTCTGATTGTTTTGTATCGTGATTTGTGGCATTCTAACTCCGGGGGTAGATCCTCTGTCCCCTTTTACCCAATACTCTTTGTCTCCTTTTGATCCCAACCATCTAATGTATTGTATTGGATAGTTGGGATCAAAAGGAGACAGAATAAGTACTGGGTTCGGGTACAAGATCTGTACCCTCCAACTCCAAAGCACCTCAAGAGGTACAATCCCAGGTCCTGGATTGCTTTCCTGTTTCCAAGCCTACATGTGCATGGACTCTTTAAGCATTTTGTGTTGGTTGATTAATTTCCATGTTCGGTACAAGTAATCTGACTTAACTGCAGACTCAAACCATGTAAGGATGTTCGTCAAGTACATGTATAGAATGGGAACTTCGACGATGGGAATATAACTTACCCTGCTATCAAAATATAAAACTAACGCCATTGATTTCATTTTCAGTTAGTCATTATTCTGTTATCTTGTGTTCCAACGACAGTTTGTTAACAATTTTAAACTTGTGGTTACAACTAGATTTATCCGTCCACCACCAGAATCAATATCCCCTAAAAAAGATGAAATCTTTCAGTAGCTAAAAGTGTCTTGAACCCGCTTCCACCTGCACCTTTAGCCCTGCTTCACCAACAGGAATAATTGAGACGTTAAGTACTACTACAGTCGAAATACTAATCAACCTTTAGGGCAGAAGCACATGATCTGTGGTTAATCAAAGCAGGGGGTCAAAGTTGAGGAGCTCTAACATAAGTCAACTAACACCAATATACTCGAGACTAAATGCGTTCCATGAATCGATGTCATTTTTTTAAAATTCTACAATGACTTAGGCATCTGTTCTTGGTCGTTTTGCAGGGTGTGATGATAAATCACCATTATCAGGCTCAAGGTTTTCGGAAGCTCCATTTTGTGAGGCCTCAGGCTCCTGGCTCAGACCAGGTGAACTTTCCTGCACCTCAGCAGGGTTATTGATTGTGTCAGTCCCTGATATGCCAACATCCACCTCAAGACGTTCCACTTCATTTTTGTCTGATGAATCTTTCACTGCTTTTGAAGAAAGGCTGGACAAATTCTCCAAAGATGTTGACGGAAATTTCGGCTTTTCAGAACCTGACTTGTATTGCTTCTCAAACATCATTTGCAGGTGCCTCCCTTGCTCTTCTATTCGTAACTGTAAATTTCGTTGGATCTGCCAAGAAAGGACATACATTGTTACACACTGATATGTGTCTAAGCGTGCATACACACAGACAGCTAGAGTCTTGAAGCCTTGCAAAAATGCATTCTACTCCCTCTAACAGCAAACTGACATCTGCTTAATAAATTGTGTAGCATAAACAGTTCATCATGTAGTCAATGTACTATGTAACAAGCATTTGCAAAACCAAACCCAAAAGCACAGTTCAGAAAGGTGAAGAGTTACTGTTACACAAAAAGGGAATTTATAGTAGCATCCATCAATAACTAACTATCATGAGACTGAACAGACAACAGAGTTCAAGTACGCCAATTAAAGTTACCCAATGGAAAGGCATCTGCAATTATAGACCTAAGCCAGCCATAAACCATCTACCAGGATTTTGTGGTATATAACAAAGCTATTTACTTAATACAGAAACCATTCTCAATCCGTACCTCGAGTTGTTCATGCAATCGTTTCTGAACCTCCACTTGTAATCGCAGAGCCTCAGTGATCTCAATACCCCTGTGATTAATATAAGATGTGAGTAGAAAGTTTAGAACTAATACAAGATTAAATGGGAGATAAATGTACAAGAACTTTCTTGCAGAAACTTATAAGTTGGTCCCTTAAAGCAGAATCCTTAAATGCCCTTTTATGAACCAGCCTTATACTGGTGTCAAAATTTTTGTTTTGAGAACCTTAATCCATTTACAGTGCCATTCAAGTCATTAAGTTGACCAAATCCAATTTCTTGAGAGTTTCTTTGGTGATAGTTGCATTCGATCAATCGATAAAAGCTTGTAACAACTATAGCCACCAAGAATATTATCTCCTGTTAGAAGAACCACCTGAGAGTTGCACAATCATTAAAACCTCAAACTGAATATCAAACCCCCCATAATTTAAAAGTCAAGCCTTCTATTGCTATAAGAAACCCCCAAGTTAATGGAAGAGAAAATACAAAAAGATGTACGGCTGAAATGGGGAATTAACCAAAAGAAAATATTTGAAAAAAATTCCTTTAGAGTATAGATCAAGGTAATTCCAACAGTTGGAAATCCTCGCAATTTCTATCATATGCAAAAATGTACCCTGATACAAGCAGGAGAAGAGTGATAACCTTAATGTAATGGAACACACCACAAAGTACAAACATAAACCTGATAACTTACGTTTTCAAGTCTAAAGATGGCATTCCTTCGATAGGATTCAACCTTGTCTCTGAGGATCCTGCAATTTAATAAAATATTTTCATCACTCAAGATAATATACACTCACAAGCAAACTGAATTTCATATAACAAATTGCACAAACACACACTTAGAAAAGGAAAACTCTTGGTAAGGCAAAAAACCGAAAAGACAAAAAGGATTTCAAGATCCAACACAATGGAATAGTATTAAAGGTAATTAGAAACAAATACATGTCCATAATTTAACAATATGTCAGTATGAAGGTGAATATTTGCATGCTGTAGAATGATAAATTATGCACTCTAAAGGAATATATACTACAAGATTCAGTTTTATAACGCATTCCTGCCACCTTCCCCCTCAAAAGGGAAAAGAGTACTGGCATGGGCTTGTATAGTTAATAACTTCAACAGAACAAGTTATTGGTTATCATGTACCTTCACATGAATCTGGTCTATATCTGGCCGTCCTGTATTTCTGAATTTAAGAAGGTTCCATGTTAAAACCCAAAAATAATAATTGCAATAAACATCCATATGCAAACAACTGCAAATGAGCAAATCATGTTTTTCAAGTCATGTCAAAAGAGATAAAGTTAGACCTGCAAGTGGCTTTTTACATGATATATGGTCAAGCCTTCAACTTTCATGAGTTTGAGCACACCTTTTGGAGTAGCTCCTGTACATTGTGCAACCAAAAAGGAGTCAATTTAACAGGAGCCCCATAGGTTGACTAAAGATTCTATAAAGGAAGAAGAACGACAGACTTTCACTTCCACCAAGCTGGATGACAGCCTCCACAAAAGCTTCATGAAGCTCCGGCGTCCAACGCATGCGCGGCTTAGCTGGTGCACTGTTTGTTGAAGAAGTAGGGTTAAGAACAGAAAGATTTTCCCCTGATGGAGGTGGAAGCTGGGGATAAACATGAGGCTGTTGTGTTCGAGCACTTGGAGACGGTTTGGACACCTGGTATGCCATCTTAAGCAACAAAAATGAACAAGATAAACTGTTTAAAATAGCAAATATTCATTAGGAAAAGGTAGCTCAATTGCCCTACATGACCAGAAGTGCCAACCTTAGGTTCCATATCTGCAGCAGTGGTGTCAACCAGAAGGTCATCCCAATTTGATGTCAAAGCCTCATCATCAGTGAGTAGTTGGTCTGCCCATTCCTGCCAATCATTTTTTTTACTGTAGTCCTCAGATGTCATAACACCACTACAACTGTTGCTTTCTATTTGATTGCTGTGGACAAGATTGTCCATGGGGAAATCTAGAAAAGATGGCAGTGATTGCGGACTCCAAGAAGCACTGTTTTCTTTTCCATAATTAGTTGATGTTGACGACTGAAGCAATCCAGGAGAAGCGTGTGCCAATGACAGAGCTTCCACATTTGTTGGTGATTGAGAAACAAAACGAGTATTTCTTGTATGGTCGCTGGGTGAAACGGTAGAGTACTGAAGGTCTGTTGAGAAGCCTGGAGATGAAGAAAATATGTGACCCACTACCTCACTGTTAGAGGTTGGATGACTGGCATGTACACGAGGCCTTGTGATAAGCTCCCTTTCTATGGAAACCTGTTGAGAATCGGGTAGCTTCGGGCAAGTCTCTTCTAGTTGAATAGGCAGGACTGGCAAAGATGAAGACATTGGTCCTGACACTCCTACATTACTCAGCTGCTTTGCACCTGATCTCTGAATGGATAGAGTTGGGCGAGCCTTCATAGTTGTCCTTTAAAAAAAAAAGAGGCACAAGAATCACCTACTACATCAACTGATACTAGTTTCTTTCAAGCAATCGCGAAATTTAATACATTCCAAAGCATTATCCAAGCTCACAACATCATAGCAGTAAAAAGATCAATACAACACACAAACAACAACACGAACTATTAAACCAATGCAATGTCCCGTCAAGAGGCAAAACTATACTTGCAACTCTGATATTCAAAGGGACATCAAAACGGCAGAAGTTTTGAAACTTTCCAGTCATCGCTAGATAGTGGTAATATATAAAAGAAACTCAAGGGAATACAGCGCCAAGCAGGAACAAATATCTTTTACGCAAAAGAAAACATTAAATGCACTAATCACATTTAAGGAGAGAGTGCATTTTGGTTAACTACATTATTCCCAAAACACAGTTCTCAGCTCTTAGTTGCGATCAGGTGTAAGGTCGTAGATGCAGATGTATGGTTCCAAGTTCAGTTCAATCTCAGCTAGAGTTTAAATATTTGATTAAATTCTGCTAATAAGAAGAACAATGCCAATGATTTCCAAATTTGGAATGGAAAAAGGTTCTCTCGGATAACTTGAGACCCTCCAACCAACTAACAAGCTTCACACACAAGGACCTAAATATTGATGACTCTGTCATCACTTCCTCTAACCAAGGTGACCTGAACTTCAACTTAAGTATCATTAAAAGCTCTTCGCGAATTTTAACACATTCAGTTCCCAAATGATAATCCCGGACTCTTTGAGATGGAATCTAAATCTTTACCATGTTACTTTCGCTCCGTCCAAACCCTTAGCTTAAATTCCATTACATCTGGGGTCCAAGTTCTTCACTAAGACTACAAACACATCTCATGCGTAAAAAAAAAAAAAAAAACGGATTGAGCAACACCAAGAAACCGATTTCAATATTGGCAGAAATTGAATCATCCACCGGTTCTTGCAAAACGCTTCCCACATAGGAACAAACCAAGCATCAACATCAGAGCTTCATACACAACTCCCCGATATCAAACTATGCATGCCCATCAACTTCACTATTTTTCAACAAAAAAAAAAACATTCACTAACCAAAATCGCACCATCCAACCACTATACGGTAGTAATAAGAACAACAAAGAGCAACGCAAAAACAAACGGGTGCAATTTAGACCGTTTACATATGAAAAATAACCAGAAAAAAAAGTATCAATCGAATTGCACAAAGAGAAAAAATAAATAAAAGGAGTCTCAGAAGGGCACAGAATTCTTACCTAGAAAATCATGAAAACCTGGTAAAAGAGAACAATACCCAGACGAAAAGTCGATGCAATTAAGGTACAGAAAGAACGCAAGAGACAATCTATCTAAAGAGACACGCGGGTTGTTTTTTGAAATTCCGTCACCGGCGTCCCAAAAAGAAGTGAACGGTGACGAGTGCGCTTTGCTCTCATTTTGGCCCCCCTTTGGCTCTGTGTCCTGGGGTTAATAAGGAACAGTGATTGGTTCACTCGCCATCAATAGCGCGTGAAATCAAACTCCTGAGACATTAGTTGAATTAGTGACCAGGCGCATTTATTATCTCATGGGGCGCACGTGGGGATTACACTTGGCTATGTGTGTTCTTTCACTTGTTCCAGAGCCAACTTTGCAACTTATGTTTTTTTATTTTTTCATATGTAGAGTCTGTTCAGGCATAAATCCTCGTACACAAATTAAGGTCGCCTAGGGCCTACAGAAACGTATCCCTAGTTGGTTGGTCCCTTTTTTGTTTTTAAACTTACGATGTATCTTAAGAGGATCTCAACTTATGATAAAGCGCTTCTAAGTTAGTCACTTTTAGACTAATTCTTGCTCACACTGGGTCAGCCTGTAAGGAGTAAAGTACTGGTCAAATAGATTTTTCCATTCTCAAGATTCGAACTCGAGACTTCTGGTTAAGCCAGCCCGTAAGGGTTGGTCCGTTAATGTTGTTAATTTCTTCCTTCTTCTGTTTTCTCGTGAAAACTAATTTTTCTTACTTCCATGTCATCAAATTTATGTTTATGAAGAAAAAAAATTTATTGTCTATGAGATGTTTTAGGTAAGTCCTAATTACCAGAAGGTACTTTTAAACTATCAATACGTAAATTAATTCTCACTCAAACTAGGTAGGTCCCTTGCGGAAGACAAAACTCTAATTCTAAGTTTTAAACAGCTGCATGCAAGAGGGGGATTCGAATCCACAAAGTTTCTTAAGCCAGTAGAATCTCTTACCAACTCATCTGCGTCTTAGGATTTTTATGATCTCATATTTTAAGTACACTGAGTAATGAAATTAGACTATAAATAAAGTCAACTCTTTTGAATATTTTAAAAGTTGACCATAAATTGCAACCTTAAAACATTGAACCAAAGACCGTTAAATACAATTACAAAACCGTACATGTAAAAAGAGAATCCAGTTCCTGTTAGGTATGGTCTTCTGGTGGCCACCACATGCTTCAATTTTGTCGTTTGAGGAGCAGCACGAGACAGGACGTGGAAACGAATAGCTATAAGTTGGTTGTTCTTTTGACATGGCTGACTAGACATACCATCGAATCGAAAAGGCGGAGGACAAGACTAATAATGCACAAGGCAGCTTAGGTTTTGTTAAAATGGTCTTATCCTTTAATAAAAGATTTTTAGTTTGAGTTTTGAAAATAAGAAAATCTCTTTATCTAGTATTTTATCTTTTACGAATTAAGCTAGTGCGAACGGAGATTAATCTTAAGAATAGATGATTTAAAAACGTCTTCTTATAATTGAGATTTCTTCGAATATCTTGTAGGCTAATAAAAAAAAGTCTTATAATTTTTTCGATAACATATTCAAAATTATTTATTTTTGATATTTTTCTAAATTTAATTTTTAAAATTCATCTATTTTAACTTTAAAATTTTACATAAAATATAT
>JANIHY010000009.1:20117807-20128826 GCA_027479065.1 Erythroxylum brevipes
AGGTTATGAGCGTTGAGTGTTGTAAAAGTGATTTTTGGAGTAGAATGGAAGAGATAATTCAGGTATAAGATGAGTTATATGTAAAGTGTTGAAAGTTGGAAAATCTGGAAAAAAAAGTTCACTGAATATGCTTCAGTCTTTTAGCCACAACATTTTCTCTTATCATCCAAACGAGATGATTCTTAATTTGGATTAAAATAGAGATAAGTGGCTACATTTTGTATGAATATATCGAATTTCAGTTCTGTCTCTAAGAGTCTCAAAAGTTGTCATGAAGTTGAGAATAGGGTGTAAGGCGTTGAAAGCTTATTGTAAAATTCGTGTTCTGATTTCGGGAGAAAATCTAGACTTAATCTAGATAGATTTTGGCAAAGTTCCTTCTTGAAATTGTAGATCTTTCTTTTATCTTTCCAACAGTATATAGTATGAAAATTTTGGATATCATAATCAAAAGTTATGATCCTTATAAGTGGAGACGTTTTGGGCAAAAATCAGACGATAGAAAGTGAAAGGAAGAAAAGCAGACGATAGAAATGAGACGAAGTTACTATTCATAGCTTAACATTTTACGTTTAATTTTGACCATCTCAATTACTGTTCATATTTTGACTTTTTGCGTCTTAGTTTGACCGTCTCAGTTACTGTTCATAGTTTGACTTTTTGCGTCCTAGTTTGACTGTCTCAATTACTGTTCATAGTTTGACTTTTTACGTCGTAGTTTGACCGTCTCAGTTGCTATTCATAGTTTGAATTTTTGCGTGTTAGTTTGACCATCTCAATTACTGTTCATAGTTTGACTTTTTGCGTCTTAGTTTGATCGTCTCAGTTATTGTTCATAGTTTGACTTTTTGCGTTTTAGTTTAACTCTCTCAGTTACTATTCATCGTCTTAGTTGTAGTGTCATATTCTGTCCTATTTTTGATCCTTTTAGAGGCCGAATCATGCTTCAAGGTCATCATGAAAGTCGGAGATCTTGAAGTCTTCTTTCCAATGGTCTAAAAACAAAATAAATCTGATATATCTTGTGAAAGTTATGGAAATCATGCCAAAACAGGTTCGTTCTGATTGAGTTCATAAACATGGTTGCTTCCGTTGACCATAACTTCTTCTCTAGACCTCCAAATGACTTGATTCTTAAACCATTGGATTTGTAATATGTTTCTCTGCATCTCTACCAAAAATCATAGCCCTCTAACTCAAATTGAAAATGACTGAGTGAAAAAAATGGGACAGGTACAGTGAGTGTGCTCATAAGTATTATGTACTGGTGTTATTCTACTGAATATACTTCAGTATTTTGATGATTTCTGGAGCTCTATTGACCCAAATGAGATAATGTTTGAATTTTGGTAAACTAGAGGCATGAAGCTACAAATTTTATGAATAAATTGGAATCTAATTCCATATCTAAGATGTTCAATTTCTAGATGAAAGTTGGGCATAGTGCACTGTTTTGGATAGGAACAGTCCGAAAATGTTTGAGTCATATATTCGAAATTGTTGAACCAAATTGAGTAAGTTTGGTGTCAATGGAAAGAAAAAAGATAGATGAACACTTTTCTAGTAGAGAGTGGGCTAAAGTTACGTAAGTTTTGCCTTCTAATTAAATGTGAACAGTGGACCCGAAAATTAGAGTTTGGAGAAAGATCTGAAATGGTTCATTGGACTATGAAATTGGATTCAAATGGGTTGTGGAGGTTTAAATCCTACGGACTGATGCTAGTTACGTGAGTTTGATAATTGAATGTTTTGTGATGAAATTGATGGATTAATACTCGGGATAGTCATGAATATGTATTGTACATATTTCATTTCATTCATGTGCATTATTAAACACTTATAATTGTTCAAATTGTGATATATGTGTATGCTATTTGTTATAGAGGAGCCACTGGAACGTCAACCTCCAGACGTTGCTGGATCTTCTAGACATTAGCTTCGGGAGAAACTAGTGAGTCAACCTAGATAATTTCCTAGGATTGATTTGCTTTGAAATTGTTTGATGTGTTAGCTTCCAAATATAAAGTATTTGTGATTTGATCGAATTCCGGGCTTAAATTCCTAGGAGTTTGTTATATGGATATGGTATTGGAAGTACCTTGCTTGATCTGAAATTCTGATCATCTGATATGACATAATCCGTATGTGGTGCATTTCATAAAGTGCATGCTCAGATAAAGGCATTGTGACTTGAGTGGCTAATAAAGCGCTTCCACATAGAGCTTAGCTCCGTGATATATGTTTTATGTACAGATCTTTGCTTTGTAATTCTGTTCCGACTGAGCCCTATGGGCAAGTAATTGTGTATACGTATGTGATGGCTACTCGGTCACAACAATAACAACGAATGTGAGTCTCATGCATTAACATTATAAGATTAAATCCAGTGAATGAATATTAGTGAAATATGTGACATGTGCGTGTGATCCGGTGAACTCATCAATGATGGTTCACTCATTGAGTTCGCAAAATTTACCAAAATTGCAATGTTGTCTTTTCAGGACTGAGAGACGACTTTAGCTACCGAAAGGCTCTATCAACAGAAAGGCTCTATCAGCCGTGTAGATTGTGATTGGCAAGAGAAGTCATGGCTCAAAGGTCGGTCAGCTGGGCTTTTTGGACAGATTGGTTATATTTTCCTCTTTCGTATAGTACTTTGTATTAGGTTTGATGATGTTTAAAAAATGTTGAAAGACATAATATAGACTTCCGGTTTTGAGAAGCGAAATGAGGAAAAAGTTGGTTTCAAAATGTTGTGATTTTTTTTCTATTGATGTTTTATAAGTGCATTTTGATATGATGTCATATGAAGTGATTGTAGTGATCGAATGTAACTCATCCTTATCGTAGGTTACATAACGGATTGACCTCCGGGCGTCCCGGTGTGTACCTTGCGGTAAGGGGGCGCTACAATTAGGTGGTATCAAAGTATGGTTTGGCATCTGTTAGGATATATAGAATATTAAGTATGAAATATTATGAATAAAACAGACAATGATTGCAATTATTATTTGTTATAGATCATCCGCTCTAGGTGATCAAATTGATCAACTAGCTGACCAAGGATCTGTAGAAGCCAGTAGAGAATCCTCGGTGCCTCGATCCTAGGAGTTGCCTCCTAGAGTTCCTGAGAGAAGGGAGAGGAGGTATGATAAGCTACGAAAATAGTGAGCTGTGGACTTTTATGGCAGCATAGACCCTGCTGAGGCCGAGGGATGGTTAGAGAGGACAAAGAGAGTATTTGATCAGATGAACTGCGAGCCCGATGAGAGGTTCGATTATGCAGTATCTCTCCTGCAGGGCCCAGCATACCAATGGTAGAAGACTGTTCCAGGCAGTACCACCAGGCCCAGCATACCAATGATAGAAGATTGTTTCAGGCAGTATCACCAAGCCTTGTCAATTGAAGTGGGAAGACTTTCTTAATTTGAATAAGATTAATAATTAAATTTAATTCTAAATTAAAAATTTCATAAACTTATGTTTTAAAAAAATTAAAATTAATTATGTTGAAATTAATTACTTGGACTCCTTAAAATTAAGAAAAATATGTTCTTAAGTAATTAAGAAAGATGTTTCTCAAATAAATTTTAATTATTTCAATTTGGATTAAATAAATCAATTTTATTATTTTATTTATGTATGAATTATTTATTTATTTATGAATAGTAAGTTTCTTGATTTATTAGAAAAAGGTAACTTTCTTGATAAAAATTTAAATGTGTTTTAATTTATTAATTAAGAAAAATTAACTTTCTTAATTTTTTTGAAATTAGTTTATAATTTGTTAAAGAAAGATTTTCTAATTAATTAAGAACTCAATCTCTAAATAAATAATATAAATGATTTAAAAAATTAGAACTGTTTTATTTAAAGTTTGGTTGTTAACTACAATTAAATTAACAAAATCTTTATTTAATGTGGGAGGAAATGGGGACTTGCCCTTCTGTCTCGACTAAACATTGTCACTTCTTCCCCACCAGTTCTCATGGCCATTGCTTCTTTAGCTTCAAACTCTCCTTACTCTCACTTCGACATTCTATTCGTCTCATCTTATTCTCTTCACTTTTGCTTCATGTCAATTGCTTCTACGGTTGCTTCAACATCATACATTCCTACTTTTTAGTTCATCAATTTATCGTCATCACTGTAATCTCTTCTTCTGCATTGTCCTATCTCGTTCATTTCCTTTCACTCTTACATACTAGTTAACATGTTTGTTTGGCTTTTATCCAACAGTCTATAATAACTAAGGATAATTCACACTTCCCTCCTTTGAGCTTGAATTACTCTAAAGCTCTCATTGAAAAAAACTCCTGCTTCCACTTTTGTTAACTCTCCATCTATAAGCCTTAAAATTCCTACCATTCGTAAAACCTAAACTTAGGTAGTAGGTGATGCTAGACCTGAGTAGAAATTGGTGTACTATCCTCCTAATAAGACAGTTGAGCAGAGGATAGTAGCAACCCCAATGGAGATTCTAATGGTTGGTACAGATAAATGGAAAACCATATTACTTGGAATTTTCCTTTATAAAAGGATTGCATTTCTAGCGATGAAGCAGTGGGTGATTTTTACTAACTAGAAGCAGTATGGGTTGATTGATGTCATTGGGAACTACGATGATGCATTTTTCTTCAGATTATTAAACTTAGAGGAGGCAAAATCAACTGTACAATTTAGACCCTGGCAAGTCCAAAACATGCCTCTATTGTTGCAGTTGTGATGACCTGGTCTCAAGTAAAACAACATCCCCATCTGAATTTGCTTGCATGAAGTCACTCTTAAATATTGGACCATTAGTGGCCTCAACCACCTTCTAAGCTATATTGAGAGACAAACAACCCTAGGATCAATCAACTATTGAAACAACATGCGTTAACTATGTAAGGATGTGCATTATGGTCATTTCACTAACAGGCTTACTTGATACAATACCTTTCATTGGATTGAATAAGGATTGGAGCTTATTAGGGATCAATTAATCGTCACATATGCTTGGAGACCTCAGTTTGACAAATTTGAAGACCTACAAAGAGGTTTTTCAAGATAGTTAATCATCAGGAATTGAATGCCATGAATGTTGTCTAGAATGAAGAGACTACGATAGACCTTCTTGATGCAACATAAAAAACTACAACATGTGTAACAAATGAATAAACAGATGGAAGATCCAAACATGTATATAAAGGAGATTTTAGACACTGAGAGGAAACTTTATTGAAACACATGGTAGGCAGAAACAATAACAAGTTAAAAATGATTAGGATTTTGAAACTGTGGTTAGAAGAAGATCTAACAGGGGAAAAAAAAACTCTCCCTATGGGAGATTACCATATAAACGTTATAACTTGGAATGTAAGAGGGGCTAATGCTCCTAATTTGAAGTTGATGATTAGAAATGTAAGTTTGTATAATAAAGTGGCTATTGCTGGTATTTTGGAAATTAGAATGAGAAAGGAGTATTAAATTTTTTTGAGCTATTCCCCATCTCATTGGCAAATTGTCACTAATCATACTTTTCATTCCAATGGAAGGGTGATTGTCATGTATGATTCTAATGTATTAACAATATGCTCATCATTCACTACAGATCAGATGATCCATCTCTAAGTTTATAAGGGGTCTCTCAATCAACATCTTTACATTTCATTCATCTAAATGGATATCATAGATGTTTCTTGTGGAGTCATATCAGGGATATAGCTAGTTGAATCAACATGCCTTGGATGCTATCTAGTGACTTTAACTCCATTTTGAAAATAGAGGAAGCAGAAGGTTTGAGAGCAATATGTAGTCCTTGCAGTGAACTTAGTAAATGCATTGATGATGCTTCACTGACATTC
Source organism: Erythroxylum brevipes (assembly GCA_027479065.1). Lineage (NCBI taxonomy): Eukaryota > Viridiplantae > Streptophyta > Magnoliopsida > Malpighiales > Erythroxylaceae > Erythroxylum > Erythroxylum brevipes. Next base: position 20,123,654 of record JANIHY010000009.1, read on the forward strand.
CCTCAGGTGGGTGTTTCTATACCTGGAATAATAGGCAAATTAGTCCTCATCAAATAAAAAAGTAGGTTGATAAAAGTGTTGTCAATCTAAGTTGGATGTCTATTTTCCAAATTGTTTTGCCAAGTTCTCAAATAACTCCTTTTCTGATCACACCCCATCTTAACTTTACATTTTGATTCAGTGCTCCCTACTAAATAATGAAAAATTTTCATAGATCATCAATAATAATAGTTGGTGTTTTCCTTCAAGAAGGTTAAGTAGTATGTTACTCAGCTTCTCCAACTATTAGCCTAATCAGGACAAAGAAGATCGAATCATTTATCCTAGAGAATCCTCCAAAAGTTTCACTACCTCATCTTATGCAAGCTTATTCTCCTTAAATAATCATGAAGAGAGATGGCATAAATGATTTCGTTTAGGCATAGAATTCCTAAGAACTTATTTATCATCTGGTTAGCCATTCTTAATAGACTTCCTACAATTGGCCAAAATATTTGGTTGGGTAAAAGTCTATGTTTATTTTGCCAACCTAAAACTAGGGGCCATTTATTATTCACTTTTGACTTTGTGAAGTATATATTGAGGAATATACTATAACTATTCAATCTACAATGTAACTTCACAACCATGGTGGAGGTTATGGAATGGGTACTGAAGTTGAAAATGAGCAACTCCAGTGACTATGTGATATTCAAACTTATTGTCAACCTCATAATCTATGACATAGGGAGGGAAAGAAATAGACAAAGGTTTCAAAACACTTCCCGATAATTGAGGAAAATGATTCAATGTATAGTGGAAAACATAAGGGAAAGAATTGTCAAAGAGCTATATATAAACTACAGTTAAAGACTAAAAACAATTTGGAATCTCAATTAAAGAAAGCAATAGCTACTAACAGTATTAGATTGGAATCAAAATAGAACAAAATTGAAACAACTTCAAGATGCTGTAGAATACAACCCAAGATCCTTCAATGGATTGGACAAGAATTATAAGGAGAAGCACTATGTATAACCTATTGTCAATTTCCTAAATGAATCAAAATGTTTCATCAACAAATGAACTTATGAATACACATATAAGTTGAAGCAAGAACCATTCACTTGGCTTATAAAGACTGATGAAAAATAAAAGTAAATACTGAGTTAATAAGGATTGAGCTAAATAGATGCAGAACATATATGGAGCAAGGAATTGGGAACCATATTATAGGGATGAGTTGTGCCAAAATTGAAGGCAACAAATGAGAAATAATTGAATCAATTTTCCATCTCCACTAATATAAGAAGGAAAATATCAAATGAAAAGAGACCTTAAAAATCAAGGGACACTGTTTAAAGCTCAGAAATCTTCTGACCTCTAAAGATAATTGAACCTCCACACACTTGATGGGAATTTATTAGATCCATATAACTCCTTTCTAATGACTTCTTTCTAAATTAGGGCATTAAGAGGCTTTTAAAGTAAAGTAAGAGTAATGAATATGTAGAAGTTTAAGAGATTTGGTGATAAAGCTAACAATCCTTATTGAAGATTTGGTGATGAAGTTTTAGAGATATGTCAATATTTTATAGATAAAAAAGGTAATGACATTTTGAGTGGACTATTGTTTTACAAAATTTGATTACAGCATGGAAGATGTATGTTAACAATATGATAACATAATACAATAGATTACATAAAGTATAACTAAAAGGTATAGTACCTTCATAGAATCGATCACACTCAATTTAGCCTATGAAAAGCATTAACATGGATTAAAATTAAAGTTATCTGCTATAGAATGATAATAGTTGTCATTAGAAGAAAATTAATTGCATGAATTTTCTTGCCAATACATACCTTAACTATGATTTACTTCTAAAGTTAATGTCCTTGTAAACTTAAACTCAAATATCAACTTGTATATAGAATAATGGATGTCTTTAATACTTCATAAGTATCAGATATTTCAAATACTGAACACTTTTATTGCATTATCTACATATTTGGAGTGGAATAGGTAAACAACTTCTAATCTATCTCTATAGATATAATTCCTAGAATTAAATTGTTATCTTTTTCATATCTAACAATATTTGTTCTTGGATAATTATATTTTCATCAATTGAAAAATACAAATGTTGTTCTTTATAAGACGGGCGATTGACGGACGATTGCAGGGCGATTGACGGGCGATTGACGGACGAACGCTCGGACAGCGCCCATGGCCGGCATCTCGCCGGCCCCCCCTCCTGCAAGCGTGTGCTCCTTCGCCCAGGCTCTCACGGGTGACAAGCCCTCTCCCCGGATGATGTTGAAACCGCCGTCTTCTGCAGTCTCCATCGAGTCTCGGCCCCGTCTGTACAAAGGGGAGCCAACGTTTTTTCTTACCAAGGAAGAGGAAGATCAACTTGCAGCTCCGTTTAAACTAGCCTTGGTTGGGAAATTTTCTAAAGGAAGACCGAAGATGGATTCTCTGAGGACCTCGTTTGCCAAGATCGGATTTAAGGGTAATTTTTCCCTGGGCATGATCGACTTCCGACATGTCCTCATCTGTTTTGACCTAGCGGAAGACTATCAACGTTGCTGGCTGCGAGCTCTCTGGACCTTCGACAGCCACATCATGCGAGTTTTCAAGTGGGCGCCAGATTTCCACCCCGATCACGAATCATCTGTAGTTCCTATTTGGGTTTCTTTTGAGGGATTGCCGATCCATTGCTTTAATGAACAATACCTACATAGGATGGCCACCATGATTGGGAATCCTCTGAAAATTGATGTCCCAACGCTAAATTTATCCAGGCCTTCGGTTGCCAGAGTGTGTATTGAAGTGGATCTATTGACTGAGCTACCGTCTCGCTTGCGTTTGGGAACGGAAGTCCATCCCTACTTCCAATCGGTGCTGTATGAAAATCTGCCCTCCTACTGCCGCTACTGTCGGAAGGTTGGTCATCAGATAGATGATTGTCGCCATAAACAAACGCCCTCTTCCTCTACTACCAACTCAGTCCCCGGAATAGCCTTGGCTCCACCCTCTGCTCCTGTTCAAGTTTGGAAGGCTAAAGCCTCTGCTGAACCTGGGCCCTCTGGTCTGACGGAGCCAGCCCAGAATGTCTCTCCTCCCAATCCCTCTGGCTCTCCAATTCTCCCTGTTCTTGAGCCAGTGGTGTCCGCAGCTCCTCCTCAGATGACCGTAGCTAACGCCTCCAACATCCCCTGTTCTCATTTTGTGAATTTACCTGCGCCCGACGAGGCTACTGGCCATACTGCCCACCATGATCATTCTACTTTACTCTCCAACGACGAATTTATTGCAATGACTAAGGCTTTGGAGAATGATCCAGCCACTGAATGCGCCAACTTCTCTGAACCCTCCATCCCTGATATTATGCCCTCTGCTTTCAGTTCTGTATCCAACCACATGATTGATAATACGGACATTATCATGGCGGATACTTCTGGGGTTTTTAATCAGCAAGCCACAATTGATACGGCTGCACCTGAATGTATTCGTATTCACTCTGTCGCTGTTCTGCTACCCTCGGTCAACGTCGACGTGGGTACTTCGCCACCTACAGTCCAAGATGATTTCTGGCTTGGCACAAATTTCGGTCAGCTGAATGTGGATATCTCCATAATGGCACAATCTGAAGGAGAAACAACTCTACCGAAACGGGGGACGTCCTCCGGGCTCGAAAAATAAGAAAGTAACCTTTGATACTGAATCTCTTCGCCGATCCGCGAGAGCTCCGCAGACTCCTTCTTCCGCCAATTAATCATGATTAATAGCCTTTTTTGGAATTTACGTGGGGTGGGTAATCGGGCCACCCAACGTCGTTTACATTTTCTAACTGCAACGCACAAATTATCTGCAGTCTTCGTGATCGAGCGGATGGTGCAACCTGCCCTTCTAGATAGTCTGCTGAGGAAGCTACACTTCACATCAGGCTATGTCTCTGACACCAATAAAATCTGGGCCCTATTTTCCAATGCCTATTCTGTAACGTTACTACATGGCACTGAACAAGTTATGCACTTGCAATTATCACATGTCACTGTGCCCACAACTTTCTACATCTCTATCGTCTATGCGAAGTCGACAAGACGGGATCGTTTTGCTTTATGGTCTGAATTATGTGCTTTTCGAGTTGCTCATGCTAATACACCATGGTTATTGGGGGGCGATTTCAATGTCATCCGCAGCATTGATGAATATAATGGTCAGGGCTCTCCTGAACTTGCATTTATTGATGATTTCAACACCTTCATCACTTCTTGCAACCTATTGGAACTTCCGACACAAGGCATTGAATTTACTTGGGTTGGCAATCGATTCAACGGTCGGGTCATGAAAAAGTTGGATAGGACATTGGTATCTCCAGAGTGGTCGGATCTGTTTCCGATATGTACAATCCAGAACTTAAATAGAACGGGGTCTGACCATAGTCCGATGTTGTGCCACTTTAACACGGAGCAAGTTTCACGTCCACGGCTATTCCGTTTCCAGCGGATGTGGCTACGTCGTGCTGATTTCTTACACACGGTGAAACAAAATTGGGATCAACCTTTAGCATGTTATGGTATGTTACGGTTTTCCCTAAAGCTTCGTCGCCTTAAATCCTGCCTGAGATTGTGGAACAAGGAGAAATTTGGGGATGTCTTTCTTAATATGAAATTGGCAGAGACTACTGTGACGCATTTGGAACGGGAGTTTGAAGCCTCTGGGACACCCGCTACTCTAATGCAGTTGAACAAATCCAAAGCTGAACTATTGCTCAGGCTTCATGAGCAAGAGGATTTTATGCTACAAAAGATGAGATTGAAATGGCTCCAGGAGGGCGATGCTAACACCGCATACTTTCACGCTTCTCTCGCGGAGAAACGTACGCGATTGGGGATTCATAAAATTAGAGCTGGTAATGGGCAATGGTTAACTGACCCGACCCACATTGATCTTGAAGCGGTTCGATTTTTTCAATCCCTACTGTCTCAGGAGGTCGTTGATGATGAGGAGGAGGCGACATCAAGGCTATTAAGTTACATACCGAGGCTTATTGAGGATGAAGATAATGTTAAGTTGCTACATCCGGTTACAATGAAGGAGGTTCAGCAGTGCACCCGGAGTTGATGGCTATTGTGGAGCATTTTATCATAAATGTTGGGACATCATCTGCCATGATCTCTTTGA
>JANIHY010000009.1:20245074-20263107 GCA_027479065.1 Erythroxylum brevipes
AAAATAACCAATGAATTATACTAACAACAATTACAAAAATTAATATTAATTGTATCAATAATAATTGTTATAAAAAATATAATTAATAAGATAATTAATGTTAGTAGAGTTGCAAATACACTTACTATAAATATTGACACAATTATGAAATAACCATTGAATTACATCTTTCCAATACATTATACTGCAGAGGCATTTTTGACATTAAGCACTGTTTTTTGTTCTGTTCACTGCAACCAAACACATTTCTGTCCGCAGGACGAAGACAATTTTTTCTGTCCTGTCCACCGCAACCAAACATCTCACTGTCTTCAATTCTTGTTCTGTCCTGTCCTGTCCTGTCCTGTCTTGTCCCATCCTTGCATGTTGAAGACGCTAACCAAGCAGACAGTAAGATATATAGCAAGCGCACTCACTCGTACATATAAAAAAACAAATTATATGAAATGAGAAAAAGGATCAAACAAAAATAAAAAAGATGAAAAACATGGACGAAGCACTTAGAATTATGTTGTTTTGAGCTTTGGGGAGTCCAATCAAGCTTCATACTAGCTTGGATATTCGAGTATCGCGGGGTCATCTTAAAAGCGGACGCCTTAAAAGTCATTCACTTGCTTTCATCTCACATTTTCGATATTGATATAAATAACTTTTTATTGGCAAATATTCGTAACTTTTTTCAACGCTATTAATTAAGAGGTGAAAATCGAACATGTATATTAGGAAGGAAGTCAATGTACGGATCATTTGGCAACCATTGCAGTCAAGAGCAGTCCAGGATTATACATTCTTCGAGAGCATCCTCTGTCAGACCAAGATCTCCTCCACAGGGACAGACTGGGGGTCGAATATCGCACAACTGGACATGATAATTTCTTCAAAATCTTTCATTCCCAAGTGTTGAACATGACAAACTCCCTCCAACCACTAGCCACTAATTCCTTGAGGCTTTGAGCTCGTACGAAAAATAGAAAGAAACTGTGTTTAGGTAGGCCATAAAATAGACTAACATGGGCTCAGTTCTTGAATTTCTGTGGGTGCTTTCCCATTTGGGCTTGTGGCTTTCTTGCTCGACCGCCGAGCCTGACTGTAGTATAACAGGAAGCCGAGAAAATATACTTCCCTAAATAGTTCGGCACTTATGGCTCTCTGTGATTTTCCTTTTACTCCTGAATTTACCGAAGACCAAGAGGGTTTAGCCGCCGTGACGTAGCGTTCTTTGGCATTAGGCAACCAAACCAAAGAGACCCACCTGAGTTTTTAAGGTCATTGAGGGTGGCGCAGGGAGATGATGGCGAGGAGGCTCGTTTCTTTCTTCAAGAGCTCTCCAAAATCGAATCTTTACAGGTGAGAACGATGACGAACTCCTTTCGCAGCTAAACGTTGTAATGCCCATCGCCCAAGATTTGACACTGCAGTTAGATGATAATAAAGTCCTTTTGGTTGTGTAAAAATATAATTTTTTTTGTCATAATGATTAGGAGCAAGCATGCCTGACTGCTATACTTTGAATTATACTGTTTGGTGTTTTAAGTTCAAAGATGGAAGATAGCCTCTTGAGGTTTAATGTTTTTGGCTTATTTGTTTAAATACATTTGCTTATTCTTTGGGAGTGAAGGCTATGGAAGAGGGTGCTTTTGCAACGACTACGAATGCTGAGTTTGAATTTCCTAATTTTGTGACCATAGCCGACAACCTTAAATTTGATCCACTCTCCAACAAGAAATTGTTCGTTGGTATACAAATACTAACGAAAACCCTACTTTGTTTTTGTTTTCAAATGTTTCATTTTTGTAGACTTAGGTTTGTTCAGTTCTGCTATAATTTGTAGAGCACATTCATCCTAAGTGGCGAACGAATTTTTGAATACGTATTTTTCCATCAATTTTTATTTTCTTTGGAAGAAGGTAGCACTGCAGTTTGGTTTGGCAGTTTGAAGAAAACCTAAACCGAACCAGTTGTTTAGATTATAAAGAAAATACAGATGATTCAAAACTAATTTAGTAGTTAATTGGTTTAAGTATGCTAACCCTATAGTAACCACATCTGAACTATTGCTAGACTTTAAAGTCCTACTCATTTACTCATGTCACCATTCTTCTTGAATCTGGATGATTCATGACTGACTATTTGCTTTTCGCACAGTACTACCACAAAGCTGGCAGATGAAGGAAAAAGTGGTGGGTCATTAGGTCGTAAAGCAGTTTCTTTTGTATTGATTACTGTCACAGGAGGTGTTGCTTTGAGTGCTCTTAATGATCTCGCTATATATTATGGCTGTACAAGGTATCTTTCTTGAATACTGGCATGCTTAGTGGTCAATTATCAGTTGAAAATTTCTGAGTTTTTCAGCCTTGGTGGGCGGGCATTTAATGCAGTTAACTTCTAATTGCAGAAATGTACAATAATATGAGATGCACGCTATAACTTACTTGAACACTTGTTCTTGTGGATATGCAAATAGATCTTTTTTCCCTTTTACATTTTCTCTCCAGTATATTTACAAGTATGACTGATCCAGACTTGATAGTTTGAATTTGTGCTCAGAAATTCCATAGCTTCAATTGTTAACTAGAAAACCTGCATGTCTTTGGATTTTTTACATGCGCATGGGTGAATTAGCTAAGTCTGGCAGGGTTGAAGGGAGAAACTGTTTGGAATGCTTTAAGAAAACCTGCATGTCTTTGGATTTTTTACATGCGCATGGGTGAATTAGCTAAGTCTGGCAGGGTTTAAGGGAGAAACTGTTTGGAATGCTTTAATTTTAGTACTTTTTAGCAGTCAAAGGCTTCTCTACTAAGCCATGCCTAGTGGCATCTAATTTGTATTCCATAGTATTGTAACCATAACATTTTCAGCAAGGCCATGGAGAAAGCCAGTAACAATCAGGCAATTAAAGATGCTATTGGGGAGCCAATTGTAAAAGGTCCTTGGTACAATGCCTCCCTTGCAGTGACTCAAAAGAGGCATACTGTCTCTTGCACATTTCCTGTGTCTGGACCTCGTGGTAATGGAGTCTTCCAATTAAAAGCAGTTCGTAATGGAGGTATGTGCTGAATTTATTTCTCTATCATTTTTAAGGGCTCTTCCTTATCTAAGCATTTTGTATCTCTCTGCTTTATGCTGCAATCAATATGCCAAAATCATTAACCAATCAAAGAACCTTGTGAAAATATGAAGTTTTCGTTGATCCTTTGCTAGGCTAATGATACATGCATTGTTGAGATATTTCATTCTTAAACCTACTCCTCTTCCCCACCACACCTACTCCTCTTGCATCTTCCTATGTGCACAGTAATTACTGCCTGAATATAACCGTTGGCTATATTTTAGTTGTCAAGACCAATCACCACTGTCGAGGTCGTTAATGTCAATTTCAGTTGTGTCAAGTACCCTTTTGCTTTTCTGTTATCTTTTCCTTTTTCTCTTCATATTTTTGTGACGAGAATTTTGTCATGTATTGTTCATCTGTTGAAACTTAAAACTTGTAAAGAGTTCAAATCCTCAACTGAGTGGAACAGAGTTTGAGAAATTCGAGGGTTTGGCCCTATCATTTAACCGGACTTGTATTCTGACAGACCAAAAAGTACTTATATCTTTGGTGTTCATACTCTATCTCGTTTCCCTGAATCTAACAAGATAAAATGTCTTTTGTGTAACAGATGATAACTGGTTGTCCTTCTTCCTTCCTCGGGATTGGGACATCCTAATAATGGATGCACTTGTCCATGTCCCTTCTAACGAAGGTCAGGAGCAAACATTGCGAATAAACGTCTCAGACAACTTCCCATCTCCACCTTGTACAGCATGCTCCGAATGTCAGCCAAAAGAATCCAAAGATTCAGAGAACCAAAACTGAGACTAGGTTTCCATGGCATTTCAGGACCTTGTCTGATATTTGGGTTTACAAATTTTTTACCTACTATTTAGTCATTCCATTTCTCATCGGTTTGCCGGTGCTGAAGGTGCTCGAGAGTTTTTGATACATAAAAATTTTAAGTTGGTTTATGTTCTGAGTTTGTCAGACCTTATTTGTACGTCCTTGGTTGTAATAAAAATAACTACTTTTTTTCAGTTAAAAAAAAAGTCTACTTTTAGAGACATCCTATTTGTTCAACTTCGATGGGATCTAGTTTCGCCTTGACTTGTATTCATCTTCATCTCCTCGTCATGATTTCATGCCACATTTTCTTGGTTAGTCCAATCTTCATAGTTTATATTATAACATTAGTTATAGAGAAACGTATTTATAATATGTGCAAAAGTATGTTTGAGTGTGTAGGTGTGTGTATCTATGTGTGTACTTTATGTTTTATTAGTGATAAAAGAGATGAGATAATACAAACAATACGTCATGGTACGTGAGCCTTTTTTTTTTTGGTCCGTCTTTAGTATGTCAGTTGGTGAGCTTTTCTTGGTGTGGTTCCTATGGCAAATGGCTGCTTAATTTGATTTGGTCTTTGGTCCCATGTGTGATGTGTCTTCTTATTTGTACTCATTTGATACTTGCGTAACTTGGAAACTTAGAAAGCAAAGGTGTTTCAATTTTAGAAGCAACATACTGACCTTAAGTTGGGATCTAGTGTATTAGGGTATGCTTATTTCTATCCTATAAAATAAGGGCTAAACACTAGGAAATTAGAAAATTTAGTGATTTTTTCTTTGAAATCAAATGTCTTTTTAAAGTATCAAGGAGTTGCTTAAGTTTAATGCAAAAGCTTTATGACTTTGGGTTAGGAACAAAATTGGTTAGGTTAGAGTATAAATTAGTTAGAATGTGGGGAAAGGCATATTTTATTGCTCTCTAAAATGTAGTCTTTCTCGTTTGGCCATAAACCAAAAGTCCAAAAAGCTCATTATATTAGTTGTTTGAAATGAAAACTATGCTCAAATTGGTATAGATAATATTTTACTGCTTAACTAGCCAAGTTCTAATCTATACATGCAAGTTGTCAAATAGCTAGTTTTCGAAAGAGATTTTCCATAACTTTAAAGTCAACATTTTATAAGCTATGGCTTAGTGTTTTTGATGTTGAAAATGCTGTTGAAGTTGATAATATAAGGAAGTTACTATCCACTTTGTGAATTTATCTTGAATTATAAATTACCCTTTAATAATGCCTTTATATTCAAACATTTTTTTATGTTCTCACCAAATATTTATTACGTGTTTTGGAGGTGGCAAGAAGTGGGGTAGACCACTATTGAGCTAGGTCAGGACTAGCTTTTTTCTTTATTCATTTCCTACAATTTTATTTCCTCACATGTTCTCCACTTTTATTGACTTTTAAACCTTTTTTTTTCCTGTTGTAGTGTACAAGTTATATCTATTTGAAATAAGCATTAGCATTGAGAATTCATAATATAGACTTATATTAGTTTTAATGTTTTTTAATGACTATAAACAAGTTTACAATAGCTTAACGTGGAGGTATGAGGCTAGTTTATGGTAGGAAGTTCATATTAGAACTTAAGTTGAAATTTATTGATAGGGATACAAGTATTGTTGAGAAATTTAACCTTGATTATTTCATCTATAGGTAATATATGAGATGAAAAAGGATTTAGAATACCTTTAAGTTGACAAAACATAAAAATAAAGTACGAGGTTTTGAATTTAGTGAGTCACGAGTTATAAAATCAATTGAAGGTTGTATTAGGCTTATAAACCTTATAAAAATCCATAAAATGATTGAAGTGTGTAACCCATAAGTTAGACACACCAATGCGTGCACCTGATATATTACGTATAACTAAAGGAGAGGAGCTTATTAGGAAGGATACAAATAGTCATGATTGAGAAGTACGTAGTGGTGTATATTGGATTATATTGGTGATTTTATTGTTGAAGATGCGAAAGTAGAAGTGGATGACGAAGGTGATGACCATATTGGTGACTAGGCTGATGAATATGTGTGTGACCAACTTGATATACTAGTTAGTGATCGAGGTGATGAATAAGTTGGTAACAAGGTTAATGAAGATGTACAACATGTTTTATAAGGACACATTTTGGATGATCATCAAACAGTTGAAATTGATTCAATCAATTATAGTAGTTTTATTAATAGTAATGAAATCCTAGTAGAGAGGAGCTTGGTGAAGCATTGTGAAGACCAAGTATAAGAATTAGACATAATTTAACTAGTGTGACATCACATTGGAGATTTGGAATAGGGTTTGGAAATGCAAAAGAATTTAAAAGTAACGTTATGGATTATACAGTGTAAAAAGGACAAAAAATGTTAGGCTGAAGAAGAGTGAAAGTAATAGGATTAGGGTTGGGTGTATTAAGGGATGCCTATGGGAGTATGTTATATATGAAAAAAAGCAAAAGTTGTTTCAAAGTGAAGACATACAAACTTGATCATAGTTAATTCTTAACAAAAAAACCAAAATTACTTTTGCCGAGTTGTAGTGAGATATTTCAAGAATAAAATCCTTAAGAAGCCTAGTATCTTTATAGCAAAAATGGTTGAAGAGTGTGGAGAAAAAATATATTTGTTAACTCAAGAATGTTTAAAGCAACAAAGAAGAGACTAAAAAAGAGTCTACAATAATCCAAAAATCATTTTATACTTCATTCTCCTTTTTTTTTATAGTTTAAAAGGTTACATTTGCTTTGATGCTATAAAAAGAGGAAAGATAGGATCAATTTCTACTTTTAAAAGATAGAGGTCTAAGGCCAATTGTTGAGTGTAATAAAGAGGCATGGGGATGGAAGGATATATGCATTGGTATATGTTATGGAGGTAGAAACATTGATTCATATAGTTGGTTAATGAATCTACAAACATTTAATCTGGAATTGAATACTGGTAAATGCCTTACAATCATATATTGTATGCAAAAGGAAACTTATTCTTCATATATTTATCATTGGTTAAGATTCATCATTTTTTAAAAAGAATAACTAAAATTTTTTAATTTTTTAGGATTGTTCACAATTGTATAAGAGACTTTACTAAAATTAACATGGGAACTGAAAAGGAAAAGACTTGAGAAAGCATTTTCTGATTGTGTATAGTCAACCTATTTAGAATATTTCAATGAATAACTCAAGATACTTAACAACATAAAATTTGGATGCAATTTTACCTTGCTTGAATATTTTAAGGAGAGGTGGGTAAGATGTTACTAATAGTTCGAATATAAATGGCTATAGTACAAAATAAAATGAATAAAATACTTAATAGTTAGTCATTATTAGCCAGAGACATGCCATTAATTAATATGTTTGAAATAATTGGAATCATGGTGATGAGAAGATAACCCAATATGAGAATTTTTACATGGATAAAAGACAAACGTCATCAATTATAAATAAGTAGAAAAGAATAAGAAAGATGCAATATAATGGATAATAATATGAAATGGAGATGGGCCATATGAATTCTCCAAAAGAGTGATGAAAAACATACCGTGAAGATTGGCAGACAAAAAATATATAGTTTTTGAGCATGATATCTATATCAATACCTTTGTAAGCATACCATAAATGCTTCCATCATTCCAAACAAAGGGTTGAGATATCTATAGATGATTATTATAAGAAGTTTTAATTTCTTAGTTTGTTTGACCAAGTGTTACAACTTATTAGGGGTGAAATTTTTTAGCTTACAATTGATATGGAGGCAACAGACCCACCATATAAAAGACTTATGCTAGGGATGCTTAAAACAATAAAAGGAAAAGGAAAAATGAACCTAAGAAATTTAAAATCCGCACGAATTGTCTCAAAAGAGATAAGTGAAAAAATGTAGAAATGTGGCAATTCTAACCATATCTCTAGAAAATATGGCTAGAAATACTCAGTATTACCTTTTAAGACATATTCTCATGTTTATAAACCTTGCTCTAACTTGACTACCATGCATTTCTTTTCATTTACTATATGTATCATTTTATGTTGTAGACTAGAAAGAGATTTTAACCAATCAACTTAAGGATATAGATTATATATCTTAAGAAAGAATATATCTATAATTTTAGAATTTTCATCGGTTTAACAAATTAGGGTAATCATTGAATCAAGATGGTTCTATGGAGATTCTTTCCTCTGGATCTTAATTATCAATCAACTGGTTTTGTTTTTTCATATACTACAAAATGTTCTTATAGGTTTCTAAAAAGTGAGCCAACAACTAAGGAACCTTTGTAGTAGACCAAAGATTAAGGATTATTGATGGCATTGGATAAGGTCAGATTTTTATTTTCAAGAGAGTACCAATTATCCTATTTTCCCTTTTTCTTTATTTTCTAGTTTTTATTATTTTTGTATATCATATACTTTGGGATAATGTACAACTTAAGGGAGAGGGAAGGAACTAATTACTTATCAATTTTACTATAATTAGCTTAATAGGAAAACATTTTGATAAAATTTTTAACTGTGAAAGAATTCAAGGTAACTGAGTATAAGTTTGGTTGTTATTGTGATCTAATTTGTTTAGCCAAATGGTCTTAAGTATTGACGCTTAAGTTAATTTTAATTTGTTATATTTTTATATATAATGTAAATATACAATTGATTTATAAGTGAATTCTTTTTAATCAATTTCATCATCCCACTAAAAATAAGAAAAAATGTGAATAAGTAAGCAGTAAATAAAATCACTTTATTGACTTCAACCTAAGTGAAAATATTAAGTTAAAAAGTGGTGCTAATAGCCATTTAAAGCAGTAATCTAAGTGAGTAACTAGGATTGTTCATGAAAAGATGTTTACTCCAGCGTCAAAAGGTTTGGTGAACTTTTAAACAAGCTTTTAATTACTCTTGTGGTAATTTAAATTTAATGTGTTGCTTTTCTTTCAATAAGGTTTATAAAAATTTTTGAAAGTTAAAGCACCTTTCTTAGGCATGTTCTCTTTATGCGTTAGGTTGAATTTTGCGGAATGAGTTTAAGTTTAAAGGACTGTGGAGTTGAATTGAATTGATTTATGACTTGATATAAGTACTAAATACCTATCAAATTGATGAACTTTACAATTAAATGAATAAAGGAGAGTTTTGATAGATCCAATTGATTTGTTAAATTCATTCTTGGAGTAACTAGAGAAAATGTCTCCTTATATTATATTACATGGGTTTGTGTAAAGCCTTGAGCCATTAATCTAACCTTATACCTTTCAATCTCTCAATCTGTCCTATACTTCACGGTGAACATGTTGGACCCTGTTTTCGAACCTCAACATCCGTAGTCATAAACCTTGGGTTCACGTAATACTTGGTAGGGTCAATTCCAATAATCCAAAAAAACCATCATCCTATAAGAGTGGAGTACCCACACTAGTCAAACACCAAAATTTCAATTTGACTTTGTCAAAGAAATTGTATCTATGAATCTTTAGTTCATTTTGAAGCAATAATCATCTCAATTGGAGCCCTACAGCTCGAGATATACTTAGAAAACTAAAGCATGTACATGCCCCAATTAGGCCCTCCCAACCGACCCCTCAATTTCTCTCCATCAAACCTATTCAAGCCAATTCCAAAAGTTTCAAATTATCTTGGAGAGATAGGCACAGTTAGAAATCTATTGCTTCAAGAATCACTTCATTTGGGGGTCGGATGGGGGAGTTATGGCCAAAAGGATCTAACACTTTTATGCCTTTTTTTTGTATTGTACATGTCTTGGCGCGAATGCCATAACTTTTTCTAAAAAATTTGGATTGATTTCATTTTTGAACCATTTAAAAGAGGACCTTGAGATCTATAACTTTTATGAGGACCTTAAAGTCATATAGAGGATCAAATGTGCACCAGAAGATGTTCTGGCCAAACTAAGACGATGCTGACGTCATGAGACGAATTGCTGACGTCATTCTGAGATGCAAAACTAAGATGAAGCATCTTAGGTACCAAACTAAGACGAATGTACAGTAACTAAGACGATGACATCATACTAAGATGATGCTAATGTCATTATGATATGCAAAACTAAGACGAAGCGTCTTAGGTACCAAACTAAGACGAATGCACAGTAACTAAGATGATGACGTCATACTAAGACGATGCTGACGTTATTCTGAGACGCAAAACTAAGACGAAGCGTCTTAGGTACCAAACTAAGACGAATGAACAGTAATTGAGATGATGATGTCATAATAAGACGATGCTGACGTCATTTTGAGACGTAAAATTAAGACAAAGTGTCTTAGGTACCAAACTAAGATGAATGCACAGTAACTAAGACGATGACGTCATACTAAGACGATGCTGACGTCATTCTGAGACGAAGCATCTTACGTACCAAACTAAGACGAATGCACAGTAACTAAGACGATGACGTCATACTAAGACGATGCTGACATCATTCTGAGACGCAAAACTAAGACGAAACGTCTTAGGTACCAAACTAAGACGAATGAACAGTGACTGAGACGCTGACATTATACTAAGACGATGCTGACGTCATTTTGAGACGTAAAACTAAGACGAAGCGTCTTAGGTACCAAACTAAGACGAATGCACAATAACTAAGACGATGACATCATACTAAGACGATGCTGACGTCATTCTGAGACGTAAAATTAAGACGAAACGTCTTAGATACTAAACTAAGACGAATGCACAGTAACTAAGATGATGGCATCATACTAAGACGATGCTGATGTCATTCTGAGATGCAAAACTAAGACGAAGAGTCTTAGGTACCAAACTAAGACGAATGCACAGTAACTAAGACGATGACGTCATACTAAGACGAATCAATAAAAAGGGCATAACTTCACTACCAATTTCGGATTGAGGTCGTTCTTGGACTGTTTTAAAGAAGACTTCTAGACCTACAATTCCATGAAGACCTCATAAACTATTTTTGTCTCTATAAGGATTAAAATTTTCAAAACAATACAGCTGTCCTGAAAGTTCACCCTATGCAACAATACCATCTTCAAATCATCATAACTTTCTACTACGATCTCCAAATCTTACAAACTTTATATCGTTGGAAAGCTGAAAAAATCATCTACAACTTCCCCGAAGATAATTTTGCTTAGTTTAACTCATATTAACCCAGAATATCCTTGAAGTCAGAACACACATTTTGTCCCCCTATGTAACCTTGAGTATCATGGGCAAAAACAAATCATAAACCATCAGTATCAAAAGATCGTAGTTTTACAAAGCTTTAATGTGTATTTCAAGCCCCCAATACACAAATGTTTCAAGAGTATTCCAAGATACAAAAGATATGTGAACAATAAATTGCTCAAAATGCAATTAAAGTCTTGTTTTACTAGATTGGTTAAAATACACCAACATTTCAAAAGTGGAGTGATGCCTTGGCCCTTGTTTACTCAATCTCTTGCTCAGCACCTGCTTATGGGGAGGAAAGTGGGGGTGAGCTCAAAGACTCGTGGGTAACAAATTTATAATTTATAACAAGCAAAAACATTTTAAAAACATTTTCCATATAGGAAATCATGTGTATGAAATCATGAATGCATCACTCATATCAACTTGTCATGAACACATAAACATATCAGATGGTTCGGGTGGATTAAAAAAAACGTATTACGCATTTTCACATAATGGTCTTGCGTAGTCATGAACTTATGGGAGTCCCTGAAGGAGCTCCATGCCACTAGCGAGCAGGCGGGAGAAGCCTTTAACTTGGTCAACATGCACGTGACATAACTTAGGGGACCACCACAAACTCACATAACACATATTTCATGATCTTACAAGCTTGATGGCCAAAATGACCCTTCTCTTGAAAACTTTCTTTTTCGTATACTTGCTATATCTTGAATCATTTCCAAAATCATGGTTTCAAAATCATGCATCATTTCAAAGAATCATTTAAAAACAACTTTTCATGATTTATCATACAAATAATGTATAATCATGTAACACAATCTTACAGCATTTAGAAAACATTAAATGCACATGAATGAGGTCGTTGAAAAATCAGTCATTGTGATTTCTTGACAAAAACTTTATTGGCTTATTACTTAACTATAAAAGTGAAACCCACCTCGAAGTCCTTGACTATGGCTTGCTCAAATGTGCCTCTCCTCGTGCTCCTCTTGTCCTTCTTGATTCCCTTTTCAAAGACAAAAATTTTCAACTTCAATAGGGTTGCTAAAATGTAAACCCACAAAGTATGTTCCATAAGATGGTTCTAGAAAACTTAAACCCATGCATTTTCTAAGCTTCATGAGCCAAAACTCTTCCCATATCTAAAGCATTAAAATGCTCTTACCTTAGATCTACACCAAAAGAAGAGATGCTTGGTTCAAAAGAAAGCTCTTGATTTTCTCTACCTTTTTTCCTTCTTGCAAAACCTCTAAATCTCTCTAGAAAGCTTAGGAAAGAAGAAACCCTAACTCAAATCTCTTCCTTCCTCTCAACCACCGAAATCTCTCTTTCTCTCTCTCTTTGTTTTTTTTGTTATTTCACTTTTTTCCCCATTTTCATTTTTCTCTTTCTTAAGGAAGGAAACAATACTTCTTTCTTCACATCTTACCTTTAATGACTTATAAAAGTCCACCTTACCCTTCCTTTAATGCCTTATGGTTTCTAGACTTATGTGGCTTGCCAAAGTTGCCCTCACACTCTCTTACTGCTTTAATACTTCCACTAACCCTTGTCATATTTTCTTTCACACTTTAACATAATTAAACACTCCTGAAAAAAAAGTTTATCTATCAAAACCTTGAAATCAATTTAAATCATGCTTATTCATAAAGAAAAATTCAGGGCCAACAGAACACCCACTTACTACCAACCATCTTTTTCCCTTTGGGCAGTGCCACAATCTCCCATGTTTTATTATCAAGTAAAGCTTTCATTTCTTCAATTACAACTTCCTTCCACTTAGGTTAATGGAATGCATCATGTACATTTTTTGGAATTCTTACATTGTCAAGCTTAGTAGTGAATGCTTTCAATTTGAAGACAAATTTGAGTAAGTCAAATAATCTGAAATAGGATATTTAGTACATGATCTTACCCCCTTTCATAGTGTAATTGGCAAGTCTAAGTAATTTACCATAGTCTCTCTAGGAACTGTTCCTGGTCCAATGATTAGCCTTGTTGAGGAGCTTCAGGCCTTTGAGAATAAACTAAGGTTGGTATTTTAGGAATTAGTTCTCCCACTGAATTGGAATCGACAATTTCAGGTTTAATGGCAGGTGTTTACAGTGTTTGCGGGTGGTTTTGTAGGAAGGTTTATGAAATATGAAGTGATATGCTTGGGTCCCAATAAATCTCTTCACTGGATGTCTCCTTTTGAAGAGAGGTATTGGTGAAGTATGGTTATTTTTCACAAAAAGTGACATCATATGAAACAAAGAATTTGTTTGTAGAAGGTGAGAAGCACTTATAACCCTTTTGAGTGGGAGAGTACCCCAACAAACACACATTTAATAGCTTGTGGGTCAATTTTGCTTCTATTGGGTTGATTGTTGAATATGAAAACATTACACCCAAAGACTTTAGGATGAAGAGAATTAAGGAGCTTAATGTAAGGAAATTGTTCTAGAAGAACACCTATTAGGGTTCGAAATTTAAGAGTTTTTGAAGGAAGACGATTTATCAAGTATGATTCAGTTAGAATGGCTTCTCCTCAATACGAATTTGGAACAAAGTTAGTAAACATCATAGATCGAGTTGCCTCTAAAAGATGATGATTCTTTCTCTTCGCTATCCCATTTTGTTATGGGGTATAAGCATAAGAGCTCTGGTGAATGATCCCATTCCCACTAAGATATTGAATAAATTTAGTTGAAAAATATTCTCTCTCATTGTCTGTATGCACTACTTGAATAGAGGTCTGGAATACATTTTGGATGAGTTTGTATAACAGTTTAAAGATATGATAGGCTTCAGATTTGTCTTTTATTAGATATACCTAGCATACCCTTGTATGATCATCAATGAAACCGATAAACCAACGAGTATCGATTAGACTTGCAACTCTAACAGGACCCCAAATATCACTATGAATTAATTGGAAAGGTTTTGAGGGTATGTATAAGTGTATGGGATAAGTATGTTTGCTTTTTTTTGCAAGGACACATTGCTCACAATATAAAGAAATATAATCTTTATTGATGAAAAGGTTTAGATATAAGATTTTCAAATATGGGAAATTGGGATGACTAAGGCGTTGATGCCATAACATAACTTCAAAATTTGACATAATTGAAAGGGAAATCTTACGTGGTGATTTGGATTCAGTAAGAGTTCGCTTTCCTGAGAAGTAGTAAAGTCCATCTTTCTCCTTAGCACTGCCAATCATCTTCCCTAAACATCGGTCCTGAAATTCATAATGAGATGGAAAGAATGTCACAATGCAATCCATGTCCTTAGTTAATTGACTGACAGATAGTAGATTATAAATTAACTTAGGCATATAGAGAATAGTATTTAATATGGCAAACAAACTCTCTATGACCAATAGTTAGTGAACCTTTTCCATTCACGACCCAGACGTTAATTTTCTGGTTACATAGCTCATATTTTTCAAAGACATTCAAAGACCTAGTCATGTGGCCTACAATATAGTTAACAATGGGAAACTCCTGTCGAGATAGGTACTGTAAACCAATTAGGTTAGGTTATTATAGATTAGAAAGTTTCCTTTAGAATATATTCCAAAACATGTAACATTAGGTCCAGATAGAGTACTTAACTTAAATTATGTCTTAGCACTAGAGAAATTATTATCAGAATGGGCAAATAAATTACAACTTTGCTCCCAAAACTCGAGTTGAAGGTAGGGTGTTATCAAATCTTTTACACCCACCATGCTTCGCTGAACACTTTTGCCCCATTCGAAAACAGTGGTTGTGCTACAACTTGAACATAAGACGTGGGGTTGCCCAAGCTTATACTTGGAAGCTTTGATACCACTTTGTTACCCAAAATTTGAGTTGAAGGTAGGGTGTTATGAAATCTTTTACACCTTAATTATAAAAAATTGAATAAAGCAACTATAAGAGATGCATATAAATTACATCGAAAAGATTATATCATTAATAAATTAAAAGGACATCATTGGTTTATATTACATCTAGATTCATCCTATGTAAATATATATTCCTATTAGTTCATAATCACACAAAGAATAACAACACGAAAGCAATAAAGAAAATAAAATAAAGAAGTCATTATCCTTGAATCTTGAATCTTCACAGGACTATTGCTAAAAATCTTGCTCTATACTCAAAAAATGATGTAACCTTCATCAAAATTTATATAGAATAATTTAAAAACATCACAACAATATTTCTTGGCTAATGAAGTCCCTCTTTTCTACCTCCTCTCTTTGTTAAAACCTACAACCCTAATATGGCCCTAAACTTAGGTCCATATAGTTGGCTGTGTTCTTTCTGAAATATTTTAGAAATAATAATGCCAACAAAGGTACGTCTGTGGACCATGTAAGGTGTCATATTCTTCATCCAGGGGCCAATATGGGGGTGCGTATAATGTTCAAACACAATCCTAAACACGGTGACATGTATAATGCCATATTCATGGTCCTTCTCTAATTCTTCCAAGTTTACTTTAATTCAATCCAAATTTTCATCAATTTCATTTCTTTTCTATATATAGGCAAAAATATGACATGAAATGATAATACTTCTTAAATTAAGTGTCAAATGATTCATAATGAAAGCAATATACTATCAAATAGTGCCAAAATTAATGTATGTTTGTCATACATCATAGTACTTGCAATTTTCATGGAATCAACATTTGTATTCACCTAGACTATATTAGAAGAACAATAGGCATACTTACCTAGTGAACTTTAGTATTATTTTTATTGACTATATAAATCACATAATGAAGGTTAAGACAATCCACCAGCTTCTCAATCTCCATCTTTATCTATGTTTTAAACTCAATTTTAGTTGATGGAATTTGGTTCAATGCAAAATATATAATGCTGACTACTTTTACCCAGACGATCTTGTCTAGGCTTGTAACTCTCAACATTGCTCTTGTTCTTTCTAATAGAGTATGTTCATACAACTCTCAACATTGCAACTCTAATAGCTATTTTTTGATGTCTTCTTGTTTATATAATGTATAAAATTCATTATCAATGCATACTCCTAAATTGTTTGTCTCTAAGCACTTTATCTTTTTTAGCATAATCAAGTTTAATATGGACTTTAAAGACTAGGAAAACATATGTTTTTCTCTTATAAGCGTATATCTAACACCTCCTACAATAATCATCAATGAAAGAGAAAAAAAAGTACTTTGCTACTTTTAGGAATGAAATTGGTGCTTGCCACATATCATAGTGAACAAATTTAATAAAGACCTTGCTTCTTGAATTTGACGTGTTAAATTTTATACAATAATACATACTTATAACAAAATGCTAACAAAAGGTAGTGATACCTTTATAAGCCCATGGAATAGCTTTTGTTAGAAAGGATCTTTATTTTTTATTTTTATATGTCCAAATTTTTTATGCCATAACATTAATGATCTTTCACTTAGACTACTTGAAGTGATTAATGCTTCTACTTTTAGAACAAGTCTCACTTTAACTTATACATATTTACACCTATCTTCTCTCCATTCTAAATATAAAGGTGCCTCAAATTATCTTCAAAATATTTTTAAAAACTTTTATTCTATACCTATAATCATCTAGTTGTTTTGGAGATAACAAATTCTTCTTCAAGCTTCACATATCACACATCTTGAAGAGTATAAATTATACCATATATCTTTAACTTAATGTTTCAAATAATAACAAACTTTAAAGGATAATCATCACAAACGTACACATATACTCTTGAGGTTAGTTCATATTGATGGGGCTATTATTTTCAAAAGGTCACGTGAAAAATAGCTCCTGGGTCGAAGAGCCATACATTAGATGGTGACTTTCTACTTTCAATTGTTTTTACTGCTTGACAATACAGAGCATTTCCATCATCTGAAGTACTTGTAGAAGTTCTTTGAGGACTGAATATTTTCTTATTTAAATTTAATAATCCTATCTCAAATGACCTTTTTTAATACCAAAATTGTAATATGTTAAATTCTTCTTCCTTCTTACTTTTGATCTGCCATAATTTTGGTTTCCACTTAGATCACGTTCTTTTAATCTTTCTTTTTTCGTTGTCAAGGATTCAAATTATTGTGAACTAGGCTGCACATCTTCCTTATTATTGTGCCTACTTTCTTTCTTCGTAACTGTAATTGTAGTGTCATCATAGACTAGATAGTCTATAAGAAGATTATTGGCTAAGTTGATGATGAGATGATCTATTAAGTAATTTTTGAAGTAAAAGTTTGATATATTCATGTAGCTCTAGTCTAGAACCCAAAGATATGAGTTGAGAAAATATAATAGTTAAATTGTTAATGTACTTGATAACTAAAGTAGAATTTGACATCTAAAGAGTATAATGTCTTCTCTTAAGGAAAATTTTATTGTGGAGTGATTGATTTGCAGATTTATGAGATGATTTCATATCTCTTTTATTATTTTCTTCTTCTCTAAGTTTGACAAACTTTATCAACTAAATATAGATCAAGATTTATAATAACATTCACATCCATTTCATTCTATTTGGCATCATATGATGAAATTCATAGGCCTTCCATTAATGACTCCTGATCAACTATCCTTTGTAAGGTGAGGTTTCAACTTCAACAACAAGAAATTATTCCTGTTAATCTTAAATTTAGTTGTTATTGCTTCTAATGTAAACTACTTTGAGCTAAGAGAAGTAGATCTTATTATTTGACATAAACAATAATCATATACATGAATAGTACTTAATACTTTCAAAGAATAAATGATCGATATATGAGTTTTTTTATATGGATAATCCACTTTTAGTGACAATCTTAGGCCATATGATAATTAGATATATAAATCATAATTAGTGTCTACTATTATTTGTTGAAATGATTTAGGCGAATAGAGTAGGATAATAACTCTATTAAAATTTTAAAAATAATATAATTATGAATGAAAAGAGGAGCTACAATAGAAATACTAACTTTTTAACTATAGCTTACATATATAAATTTAAAATTTACAC
>JANIHY010000009.1:20263173-20276782 GCA_027479065.1 Erythroxylum brevipes
AAGATCAAGCTCAAATCCTAACTAGCTAAAACTTAAGCGTTAAACAACAACTAAATCTCAACCAATCAGACTGGGTCAGCACCTGCACCACGTCTTCCTTCACTTTGGATCATATTTCCAACAGTTGGGGCACAGCAATCCATTAAACGAAAAAAGATTAATGAATCATAAAGTTTCATGCTTTCAGCTTTTGCTATATTTATACAGAACTCCTTTTCTTTATAGCGTCAGACGAGCCATAGGCATGGCTTGACAGAAAACTTGATTTTCTTCTTACTTTCAGATTCATATTTTGCATCTAGTTTGTTCCTTATCTTGGTTAAGGGGCTTAGAATCATGAGGATGGCTGAGGCTACTGGAGTTGGGAAACAAATGTTAGGAGATTTGAAATGATTTTACTCCTTTATACTTACCTTTGGATTGAATGGTCCAAGATTACAAGATAGGACTGCCGAACAACGAAGGTAGTTTTGCTTATGAAAGATGTGTCAGAACAAGGCAGACAACTAGAAGAGATGTAAGTGCAGGTGAAGTGGATGAATACTGAAATATTTAAGTTGCCAAATAAGGCTACTAAGGAATGTCCAGCAGTGAAAGAAAAATGTGAAAACTTATAGCTCTCCGAGCATGTGCCTAAACTAGCAACCTAAAAGGGATCAATGTCGATACATTTACTGAAAATGGACTTTGCTTTACTAGTTACAACAGAAGGTTGAATGTGTTCATCAAGATTGTGCAGGACCCTTTTGAGGATTTTGATTATAGACATTAAGCACGGCTACATACAAAATAAGAATGAAGAAGCAAATAGTGGGAGAACTCATGTATGCTCTACAGAAGGCCATTTACGGGTGATGTGCTGAAAACTGGCACCTGCTTCTCCTTGTTACAATCGTATCCACTACTGTTACTGCTACTTTTTCTTCTTGGCTTTGCCTCTCCAAGCATTGTTAGTACGTCCCTCATTGAAGGTCTATCCTTGGGAAGCTTGGCCGTGCAGAGAAGTGCTACCCTAAGGACTAATAGCATCTCTTCTTGAACATGTTTGCAACTTCCTACATTGGGGTCTAGTACTTCCTCTAATGATCTGTTGTCTCTAATCTTTCTTCTAATCCATTCAACAATGTCGACAGACTCTCCAAATTTGGAGTCCAACGGTTGCTTTCCAGTTAGAAGTTCCAATAAAACTACTCCATAGCTGTAAATGTCAATCTTTTCATCAACCTTCAAGGTGTATCCGTATTCTGCCAGGGAAAAGAAACAGTGTTTTCATTGGTTAAATGAACTTGAGTGCTCAGTCTAAGCAACCAAACGAAACTTACCAGGGGCAATGTAACCATAGGATCCAGCCACCATAGAAACAGTCTCATTCTTGCGAATCATCATCCTGGCCAGTCCAAAATCAGCAATTCTTGCCTCAAGGTTTCCATCAAGCAGTATGTTATTAGACTTGATGTCACGATGAATGACCCGTGGGTGACAGTCATGGTGGAGGTAAGCAAGTCCTTGAGCAACCCCAAGAGCTACATTATATCTTGAAACCCAATCTACTAGTAATCCTCTTTCTTGTTTTCCATGCAAGGCTTCTCCAAGGCTGCCATTGTTCATATACTCGTATATTATCATGATGTCAATGTCATTATGCAGAAATCCTAGTAACCGGACAATATTGCGATGCCTCAGCTTCCCCAGCACATTCACCTCTCCGACAAAATCGCCACTACTCCCTGTTTCAATGTCTGCTCCTGATCTCCATAGCTTCTTAACAGCCACAATTGTGTTTAATCTTGGCATCTCGGCCTTGTATACAGTCCCAGTAGCTCCCATACCAATCACGTTTGACTCCTTGATGCAAGCTAGAATGTCTACGCTGGTGAAACCTAGTCTCTGGAATGCCATCAAGCTCCATGGCCACTCTCCATTCCCCATTTCAACACTTTCTTCGAAGCAACTTCCATTCGAGAACCACCTTTTGTAAAAAGATCGACCCACAATCAGGGTGATTCCTGCTGCTAGAACAGATGAAGTACCAACGAGCCATCCAGTAATAATGTGCTTTGTATGCAAGTTCCTTTGCTGTGACACTGTTAGTGAATTATGACTACATGGTGGCAGCACGCCGCCGCAGAGACCTGCATTGCCTACCAAATCATCTGGATTGATTGTTCTTAGTACCACATTTTCCGGAACAGGACCTTGTAACTTGTTGTACGAGACATTTAGGACTTCCAAAGCCGGGGAGGAGCCAAAATTCTCAGGAATTCCACCAGTTAGGGAGTTGTTTGATAGATCAAGAATAGACAACGTAGGCATCATTGCAAGTACTTCGGGGATTTCTCCCGTCAATCGGTTGTTTTTGAGATTCAATTTAACCAACTTTTCACATGAAGCAATGCTAGCTGGAATGACTCCAGTGAAATGGTTGGATGAGAGATCAAGCTCGTAAAGTGAAGGACAATCCTGGAATTGGTCTGGGATTTCACCTTCTAAATTATTGTTTGATGCCATAAAAGATTGTAGTTTTGGAATTGAAAGAATTGTGGAAGGAAGAGTAGATCGGATGTGATTTCTTGACAGATCTATGAAAAAAAGAGATGAAGACAGAGCAAGATCATTGGGGATCTGACCAGTAAGACTATTATTTGCGAGTTCTAACCTTTGAAGCTTCCCAAGTTTGCCAAGCCCTACCGGAATTGTACCAATTAAGAAATTGTTCTGCATACGGACACGAACGAGTGACGAACACAATGATAAGCTGACTGGAATTTGACCTGAGAAGGCATTGTTGAATAGAATGAGCTTAGTGAGATTGCCACCATTACACAGGGTAGCTGGAATTTCACCAGATATGGAATTGGATGATACATCCAACCACACCAATGGTGAATTTTTTCCAAGATCACTAGGCAATGGCCCTGATAATGAGTTGTTCCACAGTTCAAGCACTCCTAACTGAGTCAGTCCTCCAAGTCTAGCTGGTACTGAACCTGAGAGCTGATTGCACATGAGGTTCAACAGCCGTAAATTTTGTAGCTTAGCCATCTCAACAGGTATTTCTCCTGATAACATATTGTCTGAGAGATCCAGCTGCTGCAGAGAAGTAAGGTTGCCAATTATAGCAGGAATATTACCTTCAAAATTGTTCTGGTACAAGAAGAGAGTCTCAAGCATCTGAAGCCTCTCCAATTCAGCTGGAATCTCACCACCAAGACTGCCAACTGCCAAATCAAGATACTTGAGATTGCTTAAGTTTCCAAATGCTTCTGGAATTCCACCTTCAAACTCATTATATCCGAGAATTAATCTCTCCAGTGAAGAAAGCTGCCCCAGCTCTGGTGGTATTTGGCCAGTGAGATTGTTCCCGGAAAGGCCAAGAAACTTTAAATTCTTCAAGTTGCCGAAAGATTTGGGGATAGAGCCCTCAAAGAAACTGCCCCTGAGATCAAGAGTCTCAAGCAAAGTGGCATTGCCAATGTCGTCAGGAATAAGTCCTGAGAAACTGTTGCTTGAAGCATTTAGTAAAGTTAGGCCACCAGCTCTCCCGAGACCAGCCGGAAAGCTCCCATCAAAGAAGTTCTGACTCACATCAATACTCTTCAGGGAAGTGAGATTTGATAGAGCTTTTGTCAACGGTGATGAGAACTCATTGCAACACAAGTTGAGAGACGTGAGGCTCTTCAGAAGTTGGATGTCATCTGATACACGACCACTGAGATTCATGTGGGAAAGATCAAGCTTTTCTACTAATCCATCAGAGTTGCACCAAACTCCAGTCCAATTACAATGACCTGCATTATGGAACAAAGTCCAATTTTGAAGGTTGTGCAATGGATCTACAAGACCAGCTTTTATCATTAACAAAGCAGATGCTTCATCACTGAAAGCAGGTGTCTGAACGGCCTTAACTGAAACAACCCAATTAAAACCAATGCAACAGTAGAAAAAGAAGAATAGGACTTTGGACTGCATATTGTTTTTCTTCTCGTTGGTTCTTTCTTTTTTCTTTTCACGTAGGCTTTTGCCTCTTCACCATTATCAGTCTTTGGATTGTAATGGGAGTGACAGAGAGCTAGAGAAATGGAGAAAGAAGTATATATGTCAGTTTGGGATGTTTATGAGTAGAAAGAAGATTGATTAATGTATAAGAATAGTTATATAAATAATGAACATATGTTTGATTAGATTAATCATAGAGCTCGTGAGATCTTGGGTTCTGCAACAGCTGTTAATCAGTTAGTAATGACAAGGAAGCTTTTGGACTCACAGGAAGTTTCTCCGACATTAAACATGGATAGGGAATGTGTTTCTTAATAATGCATTCTTCTATTTCTTCCGCTGCAGTAATAGTCAACTACAAGTACGTCATAATGGATCCAGTTCTAGCAGTTCTTGTTCTGTGTTGAGAAATTTTCATTTCAGATTAACAGTAAATACTTATTTTCGCATGAAATGCTGAGACATTGAAGCAGTGAAAGTAGAGAAAATGAATGTGAAACTATTCTGGCATGAGAAGAGAGGCCCTGTCATGGCCTGTTATCAGACTAGAAGTTCAAAGATGGGTATTTATCTTCAGGATTGAATATCAGGTACATCTTTAACAAAAGGTATCCCATAGATCGGATGTTAAAAGTTGCTTTTACAAGTAAGTTTTAAAAAGCTGCTTTTTACAAGCAGTTGTTAATAACTAGTATAATCAAATTTGAGTTATAATTTTGCTCAGATATAAGATTAGGGACGTTATAATATAGTATAGAAATGGATGAAAAGAATATGATTGAAGTAATGCATGTTTTTGCCAATATCCTTGGCAATTGTACAAGAAGTTTTGGACTCACGTCCCTGATATATAAGCAGCTTTCTCAATGATGAACCATCCATACTGCAGTTGGGAGGGGGGGAAAAAAAAAGCCAACAAGAAAAAGCAGATCAACACCCATCATTCACCGATTAATTAAGTGAAGAGATTAGTTATTCGTTATATGATTGAGTGAAGATGGAATCTTTCCATGTTCAGTCATGAATGAAGACACAAACAATGCCAAAATGATCCCCAAGTTCTTCTCATGTTCTTTGAATAGTGAACGTGACGAGGCCACCATAGCATTTTATTGCCAATTATAAGATACGCCCTTATGCACTCACTAACTGTTGGATGGGATTAACAAGATTTTCCATTTCATTGACATAAATTTCAAACACAAATGCTTTGTGAAGAAGGGTGGTAAAGAAAAGTTGATAACTTTCCCTTCACCCATTTTAGCAGCAACGTTTTCTATCAGAAAGAGTCTTAAACTGCTAGATAAGATCACCAAAGCTAAATGGGCCAAGAGAAGATGGGAGAAGAAGAAGCATATTATCGATAATATTTTAGCAGGAAATAAATTTTAGAAAAATAGAAGGAAGAGAAAATGTCAAAATGCACATGCACACATGTGAACAGTTGCAATATTTTAAGTGAAGATGGGAGCATTGAGGATACTAACAATGGCGAGCATGTGGAAGACCAGCTTCCTTTCGTATGATTAGAGAGAGAAAACCTACTAGCCTTTAGATATGTAAGAGATAATAATATTAGACAGTCATGGCTGGAGGTGAAATACACATGGAGACAGGAAGAGCGAATTAAGAAGGTGAAAAATACACATGGAGAGGAAGCGAGGAGGAAGAGACAGTAGCATATTTCATATTGCCGCTGCACATGTACCACTTGCATTAGCTTTGAACCCTTTTTTCCTTTCCTTTTTCTTTTTTTATTTTGAGTGGTGTTAAAAATAGTTATTTAAGTTTTTTTTATTTTGAGTGGTGTTAAAAATAGTTATTTAAGTACAATGGTCTGAAATAAATGTTCGATTGAACCCTTTTATTCATTTTATCGACCAAATTACTTTTGATATATTGTACCCTATAATATGCCGTTTGGATAGGATACGTGTTAGAAGAAAAAAATAATTTACTTTAAAGAAGTATATAATTAATGTTATCAATACCGTATTTGTATTCATATCGGTTAATAATGAGTATCATTTTGGATCATTTTTAAAATTATAAAATAATCTTGAAATTTTCTTAAAATTACAAAATAATCTTAAATATATTGTACTATATAATTTTTAAATTTACATCAACCATGTTTCTAAAAATCATAACAATGAAAATTTAAAATAACAATAATCTATTCGTTTCTATTAATATGAATTTTCACATATTTCACATATAAATAATAACTACAATTAATAAAAAAATCATTTAATCATCATACAAATATAAAATTGAGGATAATACAAAGTATTTAAAATGTTACAATTTCATCATATAATAAATAATAATTACATCAAAATATCAAATAAAAAGAATAATAAAGTTTCATAACTCTCTAAGTATTTCAATAAGAGTTGAGGAAACAACAAACTAGAAGCGAAACCTGACACAAAAATATTTACATTTATATTTAGGGGTTGAATTTTGAGTGCTAAAAAAGTTCATAAAATCACAAACACCAATTTCAACTTCTTATTCCTAGGTGTTATTAGGGATTAATAAGTATTACTTGAGTGTGCCTTTTGCATTGAAATTTCAAACCAAACCTTTGAGTAAAGATCATTATGACATACCTAGGTACATCAACATCTTCATCAAGTTAATAGGGTCTAAATATTGGCAAAACTCTTTTTTTAAGGGAAATGATTTTTTTTATTAGGAAACAAGAATGAGATTATTTTCAATGGTAAAAAACATTGAATTGTTGGAGATTGTCTCTAATGGCCCATTCATTCCCTTAAAACAGTAGATGATAGGAAATATCTTAAATCAAAGAGATGCTCTCAACTCTCTCAAAAAACCCATACCGCCGGACCCTTACATTCAACTTCCTTACTCCTAGTTTTATCCTTTTGTTTCATCACCCAATTTACTAGATTTAGAAGTCTGCCTATAATGCCTCCATCCCACCTTTAACATTTCCATAAACTTATTTATTTTTGCCAATAGAGAACCAAAAACCATAAAAGCCAAAACAACTAGGACATCTCACCAAACAACTTTAGTTAGCTTCCATACAAGAGTTTCCACACATCCCAGGCATAAAATCAACCTCAACTAACCCAAGACCAACCCAAGTTAACCTTAAAACTACCAAACCTCTGGCAAAACAAACTTGGAGCAAAGTAGTCAGGGATTCAAACTCCTTCGATAACCAAAGCTTCATCCCTCCCTCAAATGTAGATGAGTCAATCCTATCCCCAATGGAAGTATTACAAATGGGATCCAAAAAATGGAGCACGTCTATAGTAGGATTTTTTTTCCTAGAGAATAGAGTAGCATTATTAGTTGTACATAGATAGGTGAATAATATATGGAAAAACATGGTGTTAGAGAATATAATAGTGAATGAAGATGAGCTATTTATATTCAAGTTCTCCTCTAATGATATAGCATAGAAGATTATTGATGAAGGGCTATAGACCCTTTATTTGTGAAAAAAATGGCACCTTGGTATTAAGTTAGATAGGAGCATATTATAAATGATTCTACTGTGGGTGATCTTCCACAGGGTTCAACTTTAGTAGTGGCCAATTAAGGGGCTAAGCTATATAGTTAGAAAGCTTGGAAGACCTACTGGAATGGGTAAGAACACGAAATTACTAAGAAGAATAGGTTAAGCATGTGTGTGTATTGACATGGAGATAAATAGGAAGCTACCAAAGTTCATTAGAATTATAAAGTTTAAAAATGATGGGAATTTAGAGGAATACATCTTAAAAGTTTCTTACATGTGGAGACCTAAAGTGAAGGAGCAGAAATAGATCTGGATACCTAAAAATGTTGAGTTGGTCACTTAATCACTCGAGAACAAAGAATTTGAGTAAGAAGTTGCAAATCTTAAAAAGTTATATGCCAGTGTCATTAAGGAGAACAGGGAAAACAAGAATAAAGAGAATGCTGACAAGAGAAAGGGGAAGGAGATCTTACAATATACAAGTATACTATAAATACTAGATATCAATGCCACCCTTACGTAAATTAGAGGAGAAACATTTGGAACAAAAGATGGGTCAAAAAAGCCAACTGCAATAGGAAGTAGATCGAATAAATCAAGAAAAAAAAAACGAACAAATTAAGTAAAGGAAAGAATTAGTGCAAGCTCTAGTATGGAATATAAATTGCTTAAGCAACCTTAATAAACAACTGGCCTTAAGGATTCAATGATCACTTATAGACCTTATTTTGTTATTTTTGTGGAAAATAAAATGAATAAGAGACATATAACAAAATGCTTATGGTTTTTAAACAAAGATTGGATAGTTCTGAAAAACCATGTTAATGGAAGAATTGAGGTTGATTTTAATCATGCTAAATTGAAGTTATTAAAATGGTCTAGTACAAATCAGATAATCCACTAAGAGATAATAATTGTTAAAACAAGTGAGGCTATAACAATTTCTATAATGTAGGATTCTACCGAAATTTCCAAAGGCAGATCCTATAGGAAAGCATAAGGAAGATCAATGATAACATTAAATTTCCTAGTGTATAGCTATAGACTTCAACTACATTTCGAATTCTTTTAAGGTCTTGGGAGGGAGAAGGTGATCAAATATAAACTATAAAGAGTTATAAAGAATAATCAAAAGCATGGATTTAATAGACCTCAAATATCAAGGAAATTTGTTTGCCTAGAGTAACATACAAGAGGGGGAGTGGCTCATATTGAAAAAACTATATAGTTGTCTTATAAACCATATTAGATATAGAAGTTTCCATTGAGCTCAGCTATATTTGGAGATTTGGTAACATTATATCATTGTCTAATAGTCCTTCCATGCATTGAGGTTAAGCCAATTAGGAGAACTCCTTTCAGATTTTTTTAATTACATATTAAAGTGCCTAGGTTTCATTGAAGCAATTAATAATGGAATGATGATCAATATCCAGGGTTTAAACAGTTATTGTTTCATCCAAAAGCTGAAAGTTATAAGGAAAAGCTAACTAGTGGAGATAATGATCCATTACTAAAGGAGAAACAAATGGCCTTCAGTAAACTCATTAGCTGCCAGAAGCTTGTCATATATAATCCTGAGAATAAGGATCTATATAATAAGGAAGCAATAATGATTCAGGGTTACAATGATTTATTAGAGCTCTTGAATTCATAAATAACATAGAAATCAAGAATGATCTGGATCAAGGAATGAGAAAGGAAAACAAAGTATTATTTCAATATGATCCAAGCTAGAAGGAATGTGAATCAAATCATGTATCTCATAGATGAACATGGAAATAGAGTAGTTGACTATGAAAGTTTGAAGGATCTAGCTTATGCACACTTCAGGAACTAGGTGGGGACAAATCAAACAACATAGAAGATTTTAATAATAGTACTAAATATATATGAACAATTAAAGGAGTGCTTGGTTAGTTGGTATGAGAAGAGAGGAATAGGCAAGGAATGGAAGCCATATATATTTTTCATTCCTCACTATATTCATTACAATTTCTATTACCATTCCCCCCAGTGAACCAAGAACACCTTAACTGTTCAAGACAAAAAAGAGATCAGTAAGGAGATTTCACGGGAGGAGAATAAAGAAACCCTTTTTTTTCTGTCAATCCTGATAAAGCTACAAATCCAGGTGGGTCTAATGGCAAATTCTTTCAACAGACTTGGATCATCACATAGGAAAGTACTATTACATTTATCTAGGAGTTCTTCTAGAGTGGCAAACTACTCAAGGAATGGAATAAGATATATGTATTCCTTATTCCAAAACATAGCAATGCCAATAGCCTAAAGGATTACAAACTAATCTCTCGCTGTCATGTAATATACAAAACCATAGCAAAGATATTGGTCAATATGATGAGGTAGTACCTCTGCAAGATTATAATATAAGCTTATAATGCTTTTTTTAAAAGGTAGACATATTGGAAACAATATATTTCTCTTTTAAGAACTTCTCAAGGGTTATAACTCCAGGAAAATTATAAAGAGTCGCATTCTCAAATTCGAACTAGTTAAGGTTTATGACTCAATCTGTTGGATCCGAAACCCAACTGCTTAACTTAACACTTTCACTCTCACTCTGATACCATAAATGTTGGGTCTGAAACCCAACTGCTTAAACTTAACACTGTCACTTTTAAAGCGGAACGAAGAAAAGACGGAGAATAGAACGAAACGCAAAACGAAAGCAGAATCGCATGCGAAAATCAAAGAAGTCTAATCGAATACAAATGAAATCGAAGATTCAAATCAAACGTAAAAGCAGAATTCCGACATCCGAAACGTGAACATAGAAAACATGTCGCGTTGGAAACCTTAAGACTTAATTTATCCGAATCGATGGAAAACTTTTTTTCTCTTCTCTTTTTCTTATTCATTACTCATCTTTTGTTGATCTTATCCAAATCAACATAAAATAATTCCCACTTTTGGGAAACTCATACAAGTTTACATCTCTCAAAATCCGATTTTTAATTACAAATCTCAATTCTTAATCACAATCTTCTTAATTTTGCGATAACTCAAAATCTTTATAACGAAACATATTCTTATCCTTATTCTCATTTCTTGCCATAGCAATTTCACACTCATGACCAATAAACCCTTAAATTTTTACACTAATATACTTATCCGTATGCTACCCTACAAAAATCGGGCAGCACAACGACTGTATTTTCATAAACTCAAACTTGAAAAAAAAAATCACTTCTATAACCAGCTCAATCAACACACAATTCCTCGGACCTTACGTCCGGAATCCAAACTCATACACAATCCCAGTCATATACAGTTATATTCATAACTCGATTCAAAACACAATCCCTAAAATCAAATACATCATACTCAATTTTATACATCATTTCATAATTCACAAATCACTTCAAACCCAAATATCGATCATACTTGTAAACCATCACAATTTATATCCTATCATCATGTACCTTCATCCATATCCATATATATATCCAAATCACATTCATAACTTAATTCAGTTTATATACAAAACCAATTTGCACAATCCATAGCCATACACATTTTCCAATTCCATAGCTCAAGTTCTTATACAATATCATAATCCAAAATACATCATGAACCAAATGCTTACAATACTCTAATGGCATTCCAAGCCATATACCATCACCAATAATCATAAACCCAAAATACACAAAGTATAAAAACATGCACAAATCGAACTGATGTCTTGACGTTTTTCATTCGATTTCCTGCTCGAATACCTGGAGATGGGGATGAAAGGGGGGGTGAGCTCGGAAGCTCGTGGATAATATGTTTATAACTCAAATGATAAGCAAAACATTTTCAAACCTTATTTTCAGTTGATCGGAAACATCGAAGGTTTATTTCTCAGTAACTTCTCAATGTCAAAAATCTTTCATAAACATTTACAAACAGTTTTCAAAACTCTTATAATTGAAAAATCCCAATTTCTCGTTAGTCGAAATTTCAAACCATTGTACAATTTATAATTTAAGTCGGAAACATGAAATAGTGATCTACCTAAAATGCCCTCAAGCCATTTTATTCCTTTAATATCTAATAACATGCTCCACTTTAATTTAAACATAATCCCTCAATAAAATTTCATTTTTCTTAAGAGCTAAAACCTCAAAATAATTTAGACAAATGCCTCAAAATAATTTAGACATGCTTAATGCGAATCGGGGCCCAACAGTTTACAATTGTTTTAGATCTCAACCCATAAACCTTAACTCATAACTTGTGATCCATAGTGACTATGAGATTTATTGGTGAAAAATACGAGGAGTCTAGGGATCACAACGAGAACTTGTTATCTTCATTCACATGTTTTATCTTAGATGTTTTGAAATTTATTGCTAACATGAATGAAACTAACTATGGATTCACTATTTTAAATTAACAGTTGTCTATAAATAAGTTTTCAGGATAAATCTTGGATGTATAGACTAAAAACTATTGATGGTTTCATTAATCCTAAATTTGTTGAGAGAGTGGAAGCTTTTATTCATTATACATGTTCTCAACCTGCATATATAGATGGGCCCAAAGATCTGATGTCCATATAAAAAGTGCAAACATGAATGTTTTCTTACTATTGTTGAAGTTAATGGGCATTTGCTGAGAAAAGGGCTTGTCTCCAATTATTTTGAGTGGACATGACACAGGAAACCTGGCATTTCTAACACCTCAAAGGGTAATCAAGCAGAATCGTCTGTCAACTTAAATGAGTATGAAGGAGGGATTGGATTTACAACAAATTGAAAGAGGGTTTTTATTGTTGTATCTGTAAGAATTTGTCCTATGCCCTATTGAATGAGGGTTGTTATTGTTTTTATTCTACAATTGTTAACTGACATTTTTGTCGTTTGTACTTGAATATGATATTAAACAAATCGCCTTATTTCCTTTTCCATATATTATATCAAATATTGAATTCAAATTATTATATAAGTGGAAAAATCGATAAATAATGATTTTTAGGTAAAAGTATGGGATCAAAGAAACAACGTAAGGTTATGCGGCCCAGGTTTAGAGGCATGATTGGCTGCACTTACTATGTAGGTGGATCATCACATTCTGCAGCTCCCACTAACTCACCTCCTCCCCCTCCCGAACCTATAGCTACAAATGAGGCATCACCTACTACAAGATATGCTACACCATCCGTATCCTCATCCCCAACTCATATATCATCCAATACCGCTTTATCAGATGGTAGAGATGTCCGTAGGCCTGGGGCTGAGAAACCTGACAGAAGAAAGTACATAGCAATTGATGGCACTCTATAAGTGAAATCACATTAATGACTATTTGTTTTTAATTAAGTTATAGGTTTACCATTTTTTCATTTTATTAAATTACTTCTTATATTAGGTTGCTTCCGTCTGGACCGTGTTCTAGAAACATGACTTTTAAGTTTAAAGAACGAATTCATCCTAAGGATTATGTATGGAAGAACATCTCTCAGGCAACAAAAGAATTTTACTTTCAAGAGTTTGAGGTACAATAAACATTTAGTTTTGTTTTATATTGCTTTATATACACTAATTAAATAAATATTATTACATGATATTACTTTAAATTTTTTCTTCTTATTTCAGAAAGAATTTTTCTAGAATTCTGGTATCAATGCCAATATATATAAATTATGGGAGGGACAAGCTCATACAAGTTATCGCGACCTTATTAGTGTGATACGCAAGGCTGGTGTACGACCACGTTGTATTTCGGAGCAAATATGGAGTCGATGGCAGGAGTATTGGAAAAGTCTTGCAGCATTGACAATTTTAGGATGTAACTCCACCAATAGATGAGGAGACCCGAGGGGCACAAAGTCTTTCCGTACATACAGGAGGATCAATAACCCACCACGAACATGCACAAAGATTTGTAATTATCTAAACTTCACACTTATTTTGTACATGTTTTAGTTTGTTATATTATATGTAACATCTCACCCTCAATTGGAAGGGTAGAATAGCAAATTGGCATAGGATGTGCTAGATTGGGACTTCATAGGATTGCTCATGCATAATAGGATTGCTACATAGTCACAATTGTGCACAGGAACTTACCGCACATGCATACATGACATTCCCGGTTTTCGTGCCT
>JANIHY010000009.1:20276882-20300106 GCA_027479065.1 Erythroxylum brevipes
AGCAAAAATATTTTCAAATCTTATTTTCAGTTGATTAAACTATCACAGTAGGAAAATATCGAAGGTTTATTTCTCAAAAACTTCTCAATTTCAAAACTTTCATAAACATTTATAAACAGTTTCCAAAACTAGCATAGTTGAAAACCACGATTTCTCATTTCATGAATAAAGTCAAAACACATGAAATGTATAACAGATAAATGCAACACATTTTACACAAAACATAGCACGTAACACATCAAACGGTTTGGGTCGGTCCCAAAAATAGGACGTACTGCACATTCCCGCAAAGCAGTCCTATGCAGCCGTGAACTGGACGTACTACACTTTCCGGCATAGCGGTCTAGTGTAGTCGTGAAGGGAGTCCGAAATCGGAGCTCCTATGCCACTAACGGGCAGGCGGGTGAAGCCTTTAAACACATGAGACCAGTGCACTGATTCTATTTGGGAGACCTAACCAAACCCATATAACACATAATCATGCTTGAAAAACAAATTGCCCGAAGGCATATTTCAAAACTAAACTTAATCTTTCATGTCATGCCATAATCGAAACTAAATTCACACAATTTACAAACAAAAATTCACATAACAATTCTCAATTTTTCCCAAACAAAGAATTCACACTTCATAACATTCCAAAACATTCAATCATCATGTCACACTAGTTCACATAAGCAAATTATCAATCAATAAAACACAATAAACTCAAATGAGTATTTCAACTTTATCAATTTATTCAAAAATCCATTGAATAAACAATTCAAGTCATTTATGGAAAAATTGTCCGAAACAATTATAGAATTTTTCGTAAATCATTTGGAAACAATGAATTTAACGATTTATAAATCATTTCAAAAACAATTGGTTCAATCATTTGTAAAACAATAGCTTATAAAACCAACACTTATAATTAGCTTATAATTTGAAAGATAAACACATTACCCACCTTATATCCATGCTTGGAGCTTGATTAGAGCTTCAATTTCTCCAATCCTTTCTTGAATTTGCCCCAATTCAAACCACAAACCCTAATTAAATCAACATCCAAAATTGATCCAATTAACACATGAACTCTCCAAAATTGAACCTAGAATTCACAAACCCAAGCAAATCTTGTACCAACTAAACCAAAATCTCACTAAAAGATCAAAGATTAAAGATTGACTCTTACCTCATTCTTCTCCATTTTCGATTTTCTCTTAGCTTGGAAGGAAGCTTTCTTCATTTTCCACCATTTTCCTTCATGAATCAACGAAAAACCAAGCTTGAATCCCTTAAAATCCGAAACCCTAACTCTTCTTTCCTTTTTCTCCTTCATCCCACAATATCCCTCTTCTCTCTTTCCTTGCTTTCTTTCTTTTCTCCCAAATTTTGTGACTTTCTTCTCTTCCAACGGTAGTCCCTTCTATTTATATTGCCATGTCATTAAAATGAGTGGCCAATGACTATAATGCCCCTCCATGTTAGGCTAAATCCCTAACTCTTTAAGTGATGTTCCAAAATTGCCCCTGAACTTTACTTTAAGATATGCTTACTTTTGGACAATTATTCTTACATAAAAAATGAAGGAATTTACTAAAACTTCCTTCTAGAGAAATGTTCATCATTGTCTTAATTTCATAATGCCTCCAAAATCATTCAATTCGGAGCACTACACCGAAAGTTATAGTCCAAACATGTCGGACATATCATTCTACTAACACATTTTCTAGCAATTCAATTCCTTCCAAAATTGACAATTTTCAAGGCTAAATTGAAACTTGATTTCTTCATAACAATTGTAGCCCCATTTCTCTAGTTTAATCCAAATCAATAATCACCTCATTTGGATAACTAGAGAAAAAGTTATGGCCAAAATACTTCCATATGCTCCTAATCCAAGACTAAACACTAATCCGAACTTCAATTTACAAATTGAAAGTCTTAGGGGCTAACTTGAAATTT
Organism: Erythroxylum brevipes; assembly: GCA_027479065.1. Classification (NCBI taxonomy): domain Eukaryota; kingdom Viridiplantae; phylum Streptophyta; class Magnoliopsida; order Malpighiales; family Erythroxylaceae; genus Erythroxylum; species Erythroxylum brevipes. The sequence goes on from JANIHY010000009.1 coordinate 20,278,830, forward strand.
TATTTCTCATATGATTTGTAGCACCATGCCTCAATCGTATTTTGTCTCAAGAATCCCTTCAATCGGATCTCCACATATCCCGAATTTCGCAAAATACTGAACTATGTTCAGAAATTTCCCGTCTCAATTTGATTTAAACAATCTTCCTTAATTAAGACTCTAAAATTCATAATTTCCAATAAAAATGAAATTAATTGTCTTATAAATCCAACGCTTTGAGAACCAAGTCATTCGGATGTCGGACGGAAAAGATATAAGCAAAAGATTTGACAAGGTCGAATGAGGAAGGAAAAATAACAAGATCAGAAGGAAACAAATCATTCCGATTATCATAAGATTCAATCAAACTATTTCAATTCAACTCCAATTAATACAATTTTTCATAGAGATAAGGATACATGTATTAGGAATTCAGTGCTTCAAGAATCACCTCAATTGGAGGTCGGATGAGTGAGTTATGTTCAAAAGAATAACCCATACTTAAACCCTAAATCGATTTGAACATCTCTTGGCGCAAACGCTATAACTTTTAATATAGAAGTCTGATTGATTTCGTTATTAGACCATTTGAAAGTAGACTTCAAGAGCTACAACTTTCATGAACACCACAAAGTCTGATTCGGCCTCTAACAGTGTCAAAAACGCCAACTTTCTCGAGAATGTCCGTTAAACGGACATATGTATCGGGTAAACTGCACCATTTCACCTGAGAAGGTCCGTTAAACGGACTTCGGCGATGCAAAGGGTCCTTTTTGACCCGAGAAGGTCCATTAAATAGACTCTAAGTCCGTTAAACGGACATGGGGCTTCCCAAAACCCCTTTAAACCCTATTTTATGCTTCCTACCTCCTTCCTAACAACATATACATTTATAAATTTCATAATTTTACTTCTTATCATGCAAAATCACTTCATAACAATTCAAGCAACAAAATTCAATTCACAAACTTCTCAAATCTCAACTTAATTGGTTCATCAAAACCTCAAATTTGTAACATGCATCAAAGCTATCACAACCACAAATCTTATGCAACATTATAAATTGTATCAATCATAACTCTTAACTCCAATCTCAAAAACTTGCATACTTGATATCATTGTAAAGATAAAAGAACAAGCTAAAACTTCAAAGAAGGCAACTTTGGCCAATTCTTTTTCAATTATTCCTGAATTTCTCCTGAATCAGCATACACATTTTTATTCTACATTAAACCTCAATGCATATGATTTCTTACATTCAATAGTATCATGTCATTTACCAAGTTCCTCTCTTGCTTTTTCTCCTAATATCTTATATTTCTCTACTCATCAACCATGCATAATTCATATTCCAATATCAAAATCATCTCTAACGTAAATATATATATATAAATCACGCATTTACTTTCATTTTCATGTTTCTAATTTCCACTCAAAGTTTAGGGTCCAACACAATTAATTGGGAATTCATAATCCAAGTATTACAAGTTATAGGGTCTCCTTTAAAGTTCATAAACCAGATAGAGGAATGTATCACTTCTTTAGCTTATGCAATTTTGGTGAATTGGGAGTCTGCAACATACTTTAAGGCTACTAGAGGGCTTAGGAAAAAGGACTCTCTATCCCCTTACTTGCTTGTGCTAGGAATGGAAGTAATCATATGTTTGATGACTAGGAATATTGACAAGAACCTAAAATTTAAGTATCACTTCAGGTGTAGGAAAGTAAAATTGTTTCATATAATTTATATTGATGAATTCTATTCCTATGTAGAATAAACACCTTCTTTAATTGAAAAGTGTACTGCAAAGTTACATTGATTTCACCCAGGGTGCCTTTATATCAAGTAGGATTATGGGAGACAATATATTAAAAAAGATTAATGACAAGGTTTATATCATAGACTTTCCAGATAGTATGGGGATCTCTAACACTTTCAACATAGCAGATTTGTCCAAGTTCTATAATTCTGATAATCCATTACACCTAGAGGACTTTGTGGACTCGAGGACGAGTCATTTCTAAGTGGAGGAGACTAAAACAAAGTTTTAGTAGTGTTTTAGTAAGTTTAATCGTTTTATTAGTAAAAAAACTGTTTTATCTTTAGGTTTTCATCTTTTAGAGTTTATATTATCTTTTGTAGTCACTTGGCAACAACTTTCGTCAGTTTGAAAATATTATTTCAAATTTCTATTGAATTTTCTTCAGTTTTTCAAAGGGTTTCATACAATCTCTAAAAAATCGAACATTATATGTTGCGTCAATGCCACATATCTTGACAAAGATATCGATGCATACATCCAAACAATCTGTAAAAGCCAGTGTATCAGAAATTCTTCTAAAACTCCAAAGCTAGAATAAGAGAACCTGTTTCACCTTCATCGACCTTGCTAATGTTTTTGTGCCTTAATTGCTGCAATCGTGACCCATACTCCTCTTGTAAATTCAACAAGCCTCATCAAGCAACCTATCAAATTTCGTGGCAGTAATCTTTGTGTCATAGAGAGCTTTGAGCAACAACATAGTCTCTTTTAGCCCATGCGCCTTAATGTGATTAGTCACTTTAGTCCTTCTAAAAAGCCGACCACCTCTTGTAACTTTTGAATCACGTATCCACTATCACTGACTAAGAGAGTATATGGTTAGTTCAGTTATCATATTTAAGCTAAATGTATTCTTCACACAAATCTAACCAAGACGTAATGGAAATGTGATCCCAAAATGTTGGAAGTCTAAAGCAGATGCGCCAATAAGTAAAGCACAGAAGGTTGTAGGCTAATGCAATGGACATGCGATTTTCTTGACGGGGTGTTTGGAAACCTTCGAATTGAATTCATTAACGAATTGGATTCAATTACATTAATAAGATTGAATTGAATTCAATTTACACTGTTTGGAACAAATCCAATAATATTCGAATTGAATTCAATTACACTATTTGGAATACAATAAAAATAAATTCAATTATTTCATATGACACATTTACCCCTGATTAAAAAATAATCTTATTAACTAATAAACATTTCCACTATAGAGCTAACTTGTAAACATTAATTTCATTATTAGTAGTATCATAAAAAAGTTTATTATTAAAATGAAAAGAAAAATTGATTAAGATCACTAGAAATGATTTTGATCCTGTTTTCGTAGACCCTAATCCCAAAGGTATAAGAGAGGGTGAAAGAAAGAGGAAGAGTAGTAACAAGACTGGGTTGATCAGAGGGAGGTATTGAAGCATGAGTGTGTTCATGGGTTCTTGAGTCATTGTGGATAGAACTCGGTTGGATAGCATATGTGCAGGAGTGCTAATCCTTGCATGGTCGATGATAGTGGACCAGCCATTGAATGCTGGAATGGTGGTGGAAGAGATCAAAATTGGGCTAAAAGTAGAGATGTGAAAAAGAAGATGGTGAGAGAGCTAATAGAGGGAGAGAAGCGTAAGAAGGTAAGAAAGAAGGTTAAGTTGCAGAAATGGCTAAGAAAGCTATGGAGGAGGAGACTAGTTCATCGTCGGTATTATTGGGTTTCATCTTTAAAAACGAAGAGTGACAACTTTTGGAATTGAATTAACGTAAATTAGACCGTGAATTTAATTTACAAAAAGAGTAAGATTTAAAACCCCACGTGAAATTTAATTCATGACTATTTTTTTTGTTCTAAATAGATAAATTAAATTCAATTTTCATCATGTTCCAAACAAGATGTTAATGTTTTAACTTCGAGTAGAAATCGTCTAAGAAAGAAAGGACGCAGGCAAATGGATGGGAATAAAGATTATATTTAATATTAATAAATTAATTACTAAATAAAAAGCAGAAATTAAAAATTAAGTATTTTTGAATGTTGAAGTAAAATGGACTTATTGGTTAAATTATAGTTCAAGTCCAAATCCACACGAGTATGCATTGGATATTTCTCTTGCCGAAGTGAATGGTTGATATTGTTACACACCATTCTTTACCCAAGCGACATCATCACGACTCTCCATCTCTCTTTTTATGTTCTCCTTCAGCCTCAGCTCGGCTTAGAAGTTCAAATGGCTACTCTTCGCTCCCTTGCATTCGCTTGTCCAGTCTCTCATTGTTCGCGGCATTCCCGTTCTTCTTTTGGTAATTTCTCATTTCCTTTTCCAGTGAATTCAAGTCCATGAAGTAGGATGTTTAGAATTCATCAATCAGTGTTCTTTGCATTTGTCTTACATTCGCTAGATGTCGTTAAATATGGTTTCATTTTTCATTTTTTCTTCTGCAATTTGAAGGCGAAACTAAACCCAGGTGATGTTAATGGAGTGTGCTAGTGGGCTATTGTGGGTCTTGTTGAGATGGTTTTAGAAATTGAAATGTAGAAAGATTGCATCACAAGCTGTTTATATCAGGTTTTGCGGACTTAGTATCATGGGATGTCCATCGTAGTACATTCAATGGTCAATCTTTGCGCTTGCCTCCTTCGCGGAGCTCTTCAATTAAAAGGTACTCGGAAACCACCGGACTGGTAAAGATGATGGTGAAGCCAGCAATTCAGTTCATTCAAGGAACTGATGAACAGACCATACCAGATGTAAAGCTCACCAAGTCAAGAGATGGTACGAATGGCATGGCTATATTCAACTTCGAACAACCTTCTGTTTTTGACTCTTCTGGAGAACTGGGCGATATCACTGGTTTTTACATGATTGATGAGGAGGGTGTCCTTCAGTCTGTGGATGTAAGTGCTAAATTCGTGAATGGAAAACCATCACGGATTGAAGCAAAATATGTTATGCGGACTCCTCGAGACTGGGATAGATTCATGCGATTCATGGAGAGGTATGCCAATGCAAACGGCTTACAGTTTGTTAAGAAATGAGCCATTGATCGAAGCTCATGACGGGTAGTCTGGTTGCCAAATCTTGTTATTCCTTGCCATGTTTTGACATGTATACGTGAGATGGATTATGTAATTGGCGTTTCTATTATTCAAATCTCAAGAATATTTAAAAGTTCCTCTTTTTGGACTGAATTACTAATCTGCAAAGTTGGTATCTTGAAGCCGGAATGCTTTACTGACAGCAACTAATTTTGGATGCCCAATCTTTGGCCTAAACTAGACGGATAACGATAAGTTGGAATCTTATTTGTGATTCCATAGCAAGTGTTTTCATGTGCCATTGGATTCAGTGGGACTATAATGTGATATTATTTTTGACCCCAGTCAAATGTACAAGAACAGCAATCTTAGAATATGGCTACCCATCCCATGGGCTACACTTCTATCTGATAAATTAAAAGAGAAGAAAGAATTTAATATGGGAGTTTCCAAGTGAGTGATCAAGTTACTTCCAGGTCACTGAAATGGGGCTTCTTACCCTGATATGATCTTTTTGAGAGTCTACCCATGTCAAATGTCCTTGTCCAAAGCTCACATGTCCCTTTGCTGTTCTCTTCCTTGTAATGAACCTCACCCTGTAACTCAAGCTTTGGTTTTTGCGTCTGAAAACAAGTCGCTTAGGTTTTACTATCACTTTGACTCCCTCAGGAGCCATCACTTTTAACGAGTAGATCGACTTGGGATTCCCCACGTTTGTTACGCGCCTCCTCATAGTTTTACTCATCACTCCATGCTTAAAGATAACAGAAATGGATGGATAATTGAGGCTGAAACCCTTGTTTATCCGCAACAATTCACTGCAGCTCACATTCCTGTGCGAAATGGTGAAAACCTCTGATCTGGTGTATCCTAGCGTGCATAGATGAGTTACATAATCATTTGCCCTGATATCATATATTAATCCTGGATTGATGGCCTTTTCTGGGTTTACATGCCCAGCTCCAATAGCAAAAACACCTGCTGTCTTATTGCCGTCCATTATTGGGTTACCAGAATGATCAGCCACATCTGCAGTGGTCATTATAGCAGATTTGACAGCAGCGGGTGTCCATTTGGGGTGTGCTGCTCGGATCAGAGCAGCAATTCCACTGACATGAGGGCAAGCCATGGATGTCCCTGACATTACACTGAAATTTACTCTTCTTGTATCTTCAGGAAGGCCAGTGGGGCCCAAGTTTTGGGGCCAAGCCGCAATGATGTTGACACCAGGCGCAATTGCATCTGGTTTGAGGATGGAAGGGTTTGTTAAACTTGGTCCTCTACCAGAAAACTGAGCTACTCCTGGTGCTCGAGACTTCCCAATGACGGTTCCTCCAAAAATGATTCGAGCTCTTGGTCTGGTAGTGGAATTTATGTAAGCTTTTAACCGAATTGATTCTGCGAACCCAACCAATGTTGCAGGCAGTACATGGACGTCAACAGAATCCTCCTCCATATTGACCTCTGTATTGGTTAAGATCATTGCAGCTCCACCAGAGTCCTTCACAACTTGTCCCTTTTCTGCTCTTCCATTAACACCTCGATCACAAACCACCATCTTTCCACTTACTTTTTCTCTTGGGAGGGAACCTCTAAAACAAAATTCACTTCCTTCATCCCCACCTTGAACATAAATCAGTTCAATTTCTGTTCTGGTACTTGATATCCCGTTCCCTGGGTACATTGATTCTCCATAAAGGTATTCTCCGTTTCCCAGTTGAACTATAGCCGGAAACCTTCTATCGAGTGTGCTTGCTCCAATGGTAGCAATCCAAGGAGCTTCATTGGCAACTGAATTTTGGAGAGGTCCGTTGTTTCCTGCTGCACATATAACTGAAATTCCGTGCTCCATTGCTCGAAAGCTCCCGATTGCAATGCTATCTGCAAATAGAGGAAGCGGAAAACCACCAAGAGATAGGGAAAGAACATCAACTCCGTCTCTGATTGCAATGTCCATGGCAGCTAGGATATCAGAGCTATAACAGCCATTAAACCAGCAAACTTTATAAATTGCAACGTGAGCACCTGGGGCCATGCCTCGAGCCACTCCTGCTGCGTTTCCGAGCACACTTGCCATTGGAACTGTAGCTCCTCCGGCAGTGGAGGATGTGTGAGTTCCATGTCCATGAGAGTCTCTTGGTGATACGTACTCCTGAATGGTGTTTGAAGACGACGTAGATGCCACACGATGACCCTTAGTAAAGAACCTTGCACCAATGAGTTTCCGGTTGCAATTTGATGCATTAAATTTATCTCCTTCTTGGCAAATTCCTTTCCACCTTCTGGGAATGGGTGGCATTCCTTGGTCGTTGAAGCTTGGACTCTCAGGCCAAACTCCAGTGTCAAGAACACCTATTATTGTTCCACGACCAAATCTAGACACGTTCCATGCGTCATCTTTAGTGGGGTTAAGTCCCAAGAAGTTGTAGGAATAGGTAGTCTGAACATCAAGTCTTCTGTCTGGCCTAATTGCAACAACATCAGGCAATTTCTGCAACAAATCACGCTCGGGTTCGGAGAGCTGAGCCGCAAAACCTTCCATTGCAGAATGGTAAGAGTATAGAAGCCTAGAAGAAGGGTTCTGATCTTCAGATAGAATTGATCTTTCAAGAAACGACGTGTGCCAGTGAAATTTGGAAGTGAATGAGGAGCGGACACCATGTGGGTGGAGTTGAACTATGTAGGTTTGGAGAATGTTTGCATGGAGGAAGATTAAGTGGGAAACAAGAGTGAGAAAGAAAATGCATGTCTTGGCATCCATAGACATTTCAAGCTCAGATTGATGGCGGGAGTTGGACATATGGTTCTGTAAAAAATTGGCACGGTATTTAAGGAGAAATTGGAGCAGGGTATTGGTAGATTGTTCTGAGGTCTGAGTTAGAATATGAAACTCGTGAAATATAAGAGCTCTTCATCACGAGGATCCTTTGCTGTACTGGAGACAGAGAGGCTACGGTTTCTTGAGAGGAGATGGAAGTATTATACATTTTTGTTTCACGGGATATTATGGCTAGCCTTAATACATGCATTCTAGGAAACACTAGATACGAATTGTAGGAATGTTCTACTTCTGCCTGAGAATCTCCAACTAAAAAGAGACAAAGGACAATGTTTCAATAAATGAGACTTGAAGTGCATAAATGCAACACGCTCTATGCCCCAAGGCTCCCTCCTCTCGTGCAGCCTGTGCTTTTGCAGTGTAAGGAAAGGATATTAATTGATGACATTCTTTTTATTTCTCTGCATTGGAAGTGGTTGGGTTCGGTCGTGCTAGATTCAAGCCCAGACTCAGAACGACGCATCAGACAGAACCAGGAGGCAAACCCAAAAACATGATACATAACATAACTTCTTCCACAGATTTTGTTTTACTTTTCTCACTAAAAGAATGAAACAGCACATTATTATGTCTCTTCACACTCTCCGCTTTGGTTTTTACTGCTTTTCTTCTGTACTCAGAAAAAGAAGATACAAGAGGCTTAGATCCTTGGGTATTACACCCCTGGACTTGTACTTTTCAGTTTAACCAGGCGAACAAAGCAAACATAGAGATGAGCATCCAGTGAATTGGGATTTTCCTATGTGGGTGTTTCGAACAAATTCTAGCTCGTACGGTGGTTGGCTTCTTCTGGGTGGCAGACTTTCATGCAAGATCGCTGAGGCATTTAAGAAGCGCTGTGCTGTGCCTGTGGCCCAATATAATAAGCAGACTACTTATAGTTAGGGACCGCAATGAGATAGATGTTTACTGCCAGCACTCTGGATTTGGTCTGAAATTTAGTGGGCCTTTTAAATAGCATTCCGACTTTAGTTGTCCTTTCAAGTCCGAACTCGGCCTATCCCAAAATCAACGCTATTAACTGTTAAAAAGTTGATTAATTATTTAACACCATGCGCGAAACTAGGAATCTCGTTAATGTGAATAATGTTAACAATCCAAATTAGAGCTCATCTTCCAATATAGACAAGTTTTCACCCAATCCATGATCAGTCTTCAACTTTCTATTGCATAAAGAACAAGATTTGCAGTCACAGATGCAGCCCACAATTCAAACGTTAAAAGTGCAGTTCTCATAATTGCCAAAATTTTATGAATGCCTGAAGTTGATGCCAAAACTTGGATGCTTATTCAACTCACAATTTATTTTCTGCAGAAGAAACATCTCAGCTGCTACAAGAACAATACAAAAGAAAGAATATAAGTTTGAGGAATTTTGGTCTACGCTAATGTGAAAGATTGATCTGAAACGGACAAAACTTCTTGACAAATTCTACATTCATACGCAATTTCATCACAAAGACCCGCAACACTCTTACCTGATCTGCACAAACCAAAGCAGTTAATCACAATGGTTGTGGTTTGTAATGCTTTAATCTAACTTGTACATCATGACTGGTCTCTTTGCTCATTCCTCCAAGAATTTTTTGCAGCTTCAGCTGATGAACCACTAGAATCACCTTCTCCTTCCTTTGGTTTTGAGAAGAAAGGATCCCAGTCATGACCTCCAACCTCCCTTTGTCCTTCCTCCAACAATGCATATTTCCAACTATTCTCCTCAATGAAATTATCATATTCAGTGCGCCCTGCGATAATGTTCTTCCTCAACCTTGTAACTTTGTCAATCACTGCCTGCACAGCAACGTCAAAAGCATCTTTGAGAGTTTCCAATTTTGAGCGAGGATCTGCATATATAAGCCTTGGGATGAGATCTATAACCGTCTCCCTCATGATTTTCACTTGCTCAGGAGGTATCTGGCGAAGCCGTTCCTCTATGCTGAGATTTCTTTTACGGACATCATCCTCTGGAATGAATACTGAATAAGTGGTGTAGTTCTTTGGAAGATGCCAGGTATACTGTGTGTATGCCGATCCAGGATGGAAGAAGACAGGAATGCAACCGGCTAACATTGAGTCAAAAGCTGACCTTCGTGTATACGAGTCCCCCTGAGGTTGCAAGCAAAAAAGTGAGCTTTGAAACATCTGCGTTATGCTGCTCGGAGAATGACACTTGCTTTCCCCGAAATCGCATTCCAATAGCTTGCAAACATTTGATTTCCTACACTGATCAATGATCTGCCCTCTAATTGACTTTGGGTTATCAGGTCGAGGTGCCCCAGCAAACGAGAAGAGCCATTTCCGCTCTAGCTTCCTCATCCGGTCTTGCCAAATGAAAACATCAGCATCCTTTGCAGGATGGAAGTACGTAGGGTAAGGAATGCCAAAATCGTTAGCATTCCATGGACTAGATTCCACCACAAGCATTGACATATTTTTTGCAGCAGGCAGAAACAAAAGTTTGTTACCCCAATCCGATTCTTCATCAGATAATCTCCTAAAATCCCAAGTTATCCTCCCGGCCACCAGAAAATGATCCCTGCCATCCATGATCCCCCACTCAGGTCTCTTCATAAGCCAATGAACTAAATCAAGCGAAGCAGCATCTCTTGTCGAAATATTGTATCCCCAAAGATACCTTGCAATGTCAAACCCTGCATAGAACGGCACAAAAATTGCTGCAGCAAGTGACGAGTCCTTGGTCAAGCAATCATACCGCTTCATCCTATTACTGAATATAACATCCACTGCAAACTGGTTGGTTGCGTACCACCCAGTATTTGAAAACACCCCTTCAACATTCTCTAATGGAGGACCCATCCCAGCGTTACTTGTAAACTTACACATGTTTGTCCAAAGACTCAAACTTCTACACTCCTTTAACATCTCCTCGTTAAACCTGGGAGGCAGATCATGGACATAGATATACCTCCCTGCACAAGGGTCACTCTTATTCTCTACGGTTCTCAATGCTTTAATAAACGGGATGTTATTAGTCTTTTGACTACCACTGCTACTGTTGCTACTACTAGGGATAGTTTTTGCAGGTATATTCATCAAAAGGGCATCAGCTACAAGAGAAGGGACTTTTGGCTCAGCGCTTATTGGATCGGATTCTACTTTAACAGAATTGTCAACAGTTCTACTACCTAGGACAACGAAATGGAAATACAACAGCAGAATCCAGAAAAAGGCAGAGAGTGAAGCCAATAAACAAATGCGATTCGGTTGAGTTTTGACCAAACCCTTCTCCATTTGAGATAGTGGTATACTTGCCGCGGAGCGGCGTCTCATCAAAGCCCCCAACTCCAGGATCAATCACTTAACCAGTAGCATTCAACATAAACCCACTTCCAATATCAAATCTTTTGATCCAATAACAACATAGATAAACTAAACCCAGAATACATCTATAACCACAAGGTACCAAAGCAAAAATCGGGTGATCTCAACAAGCTTTCAGCACTGAAGGCGCGAATGCATCAAGCACAATCACCGTAACAAATTGAACGTCTTGAGAACAGAAATGAGATAATGTTTAGACAAGTGCATCAGAATGAATCGAAAGAAAGCAACCCAAATCTCGCAATCCTTTACCGGATCTCTCGTGGCCAAAGATGGAACAGACAGGGCATGAAGAAAGAAAGTTTTGACAAATGAAACGATTAGAAAACTAAACTTTTAAAGACCCAACAGAGGCTAACGCGCATTAGTTGTAGAAAAACTTGCAAAAACTTGGATTTGCAAAGAAATTTGGAGCTAAGAGGAGGAGAACAGGACGAGGAAAGCTGTAGACAGGAGGCGTAACAAGAAGAAAAACAAATAAATAAAGAGGGGGAGGGGGCGCAATTTAGAAAAGGGTGCGCCGGATTTGTCTGCTGTCGGTCGTCCGAATGAAAGTGCCAGGTCCGAAACGTTGACGTGACGTGTCGGTCGAAGGCACGTCAGTTCCTGGAATGGCGGTGTTTGTTTGTTATTCATTTTGCACGATTTATTTATTTATTTTTTACGCCCTTAGGACGCCGCCAATCAAGTGAGACATTGAGAGTATTTGGGAAACTTCGATCAACCATTGGATCTTGATGATCGCAAAATGATGATAGTAATACGTGGAACCCTACATGTGTGGACACGTCTAGAAGCCAGCACAGGTAAAAGATTCCAAATCTCCTGTCTCATATTATAATGTTTTATTGTATCTAATAAATCTCAACTAGTTATTTATGTAAGTCTTGTATAAACTCCGCGTAAATTTCGTAAAATAAATAGTTAAGATTTCATAAAATAGAATAAAACAGAATAATATTAAACTGAAGATCTTGATTACAAGTAAAGAGCGCGAAATTCTAGCAAGTTTTGTCGAATATCCTAAGAAAATAGTTTGATTGATTTGTTCCAACACTCCTTTTAGGTGGAAATGTATGGAAACCGCGTTTGTTTGTACTTTAGCTTTGATTACTGCAAATCCAAGGACATTGAAATCTCCACAATGCGTCTTCCTAATTAACTATCTTATCATTGTTATCAATCAGGGTATACATATCAAGATAAAGAAATATCACTTTTTTTTCTTGATTATTTAAAATCCATAAAAAAAAAAAAACCAAAAAGGAGTATACAACATTGACTTTACGAACAAATAAATGATAATCAGACTGAGTGAAATCTGATTAAAACCAGAAAAACTGCACGACCAACCTTTGACATGCTGAATCGGTTTTGGAGTTCCAAAATCTGTTAACAGGCTTTCTTAGGAGGGGACATATTGCCAATGAGAGAAGTTGCGGTGCTGATTGCAAAAACCTGTAGCGGAAATCCTGCACAAAATAAGAAAAAGCAAAGGTAATTTATGACTGTCCGATGCATGGTGTCCTAACAAACATACATGGTCTGGGCTAAGATTGATGGCTTACCGAGGATAAGAAGAAAAACACAAACAAGTTCTAACTTCGTTTCCATATTCCCAGGATTTCGAATAACCTATTCAAACAAAAAATCCCATGGGTCATTACCAGTGTTGAAGAAAAGGGGAGAAAAAAAAATTAGAATCAACTTCTCAATTTCAAGAAGTGCGCACTAATTTTCACCACAGGTAGTAGAAGTGTGTGAAAGAGAGTGTTTAATTTTTTCCAGAGATTAGAAAAAATGGACGATGTCAAAAAAGCCTATTATTCTCTATTCACCATTGCATAGACTATAAGGGCCTTGAAAGCAGATTTAACCATACTTTGTACCAAGCCTTTCATTATCTGTCTGTAAAGGGCTAAATTGTGTCACATTGTTTACAGATTATCCAGTTTCCGTTATTCAGTTGGCAAGAAGGTAGAAAGGATGTTGCTATAAGCAGCTACAATTGTCAGGAAAGTTTGATCATATATTAGTTAATTATTTTAACTGCTAGTTAGCTAAAGTGCATTATTATAGTATAAAGCAGTTTGTAGGTATATGTACAGTAAATATTCATAGAATAGAAAATTTTTCTGAATTGTGGAGAAGTTTCTTTACCCTCTTATACACTCTCCTTCAATTGATGCCCGACTAAAATTCGTATGATTTGAAAATCGACCAAAGATATCGGGATAGGAGTTAAATGTACCTATATATGCCATTTAGCAATAGTTCAAATGGCAGAAAATCTCAACCCCAACACCCATGGCTCTCAAGTTCAAGCCCCAAGGGAAACCAAAAAGGAAAAGAACAGCTAAGTACTGCCAATGTTAAAACTTCAAAGAAACTGATTTCGTTGCTCTTGCTATCCAAGCCAACTCATCTTTATTCCTTGGGAAACCATAAAAGTTCGCTGATTCTTATTTATATGCAATAGTTTGATCTAGCAAAATTTTCCTACAAAGCAATAATCCAAAGTCCAAGCAACAGAACTCATAAGGAACGCCCTATGTGAACAGGAAGAAAGGCCCCTATGAAGCATATGCCTTATCCACCTCAATGTTGATTCTTCAGCCAGGAGTATGAAAAATGAAAGTTAAAAATGTCAACCAATCAGCCCAGGATTCTTAAATCTTAAATAGCATGATGCACTTACATGTAAAAGAACATTAAAAATCTCGAGAATCATTATCATCTATAATATGATCACATCTATTATGAGAATTAAAGTTTACCTAACTGATGGTGAATTAATGCAAGTGATAATATTTTTTAAAGTTATTGAATAGTATATGAATTGTTACTAGTTATAGCTTACTTAACTGATGGTGAATTCATGTCAGTGATAATATTGCATCTTTTTATCCAGTAAATTTAGGCGAACATGTTGAATAGCAATCTCTTTCAATTGTTTCTTTATTAATTATGAATTATAAACAAGAACATAAGCAAATCAAAATTTCTACCCTTAGTTTTCAATTTATAGTATGCTGATCAATGATTCTGTTAAGAGAAAGAATACTACATACAACAGCATTTGATGATTGAGCCTTTGATTTTAAATTGTTGATTGCAAACATTTTCCTTTCCCTTAATAAAACAAATGTATCTTCTTTCAGCTGATTATGTGTTCTTTTCTTAAGCAATAGTTGTGTTTTTTTATACATATATATTTTAATTGATGCTTTTCTGCCGGTACTTGTTAATGGGGAGAATTTGGTGAAGGTGGCTTATTGTGAGAAGAATGTCTTGTCAGACACTTTGAGTGGTTTCAAGGTGATCCTATCGCTAAGCTTTTGTTAAAGGTTCAAACCTCAACTAAGTTTAGTTACAAACTAGTTTCCTTTTCTCACTCCATTTTGCCTTATTTTGAGCCACATTCGGCCTCTATATCTTAGAATAGCAACACAAATTGGTTAGTCAACTTATTAAATCTGCTTTTTGGTTTTGTATTCTATGTCTGAGATAGAGGTGACATTGACACGTGCATCTATACTACTAGATTGCATACCAATAGAAGGGATACCTTGTTTATTGAAGGTACTACTTCTAGCAAGCTGCACAATTTTACCTATATTGTAAGTTTTAGTTTTTGTTCTCCTCTTGCTAGAACCAAATGAACTAACTTATGATTCCAGTTTTATATGATAATGTTTTATGTTCTTGTGGAATAACTATGAATTTCTTGGTATGCTGCCTGTGAATATGTAACCATAAAAATAATTTTTTTAGGACATAGAATAAGGTTCTAAACACAGTAATGCAAAACATTGTACTAGACCTAACTAGTTTTGGAAAATTAAGGTATAGAGATGTTAAGTTATTTGTGTTCAATGCTCTTAGAGACTGCTATGTATGGTTGGTTCTTGGACTTAGAATGACTTTTTTTCTTTGGAAAATTAGCATGAATTTTGTTATGAATGATCTATATTAGTTGCATTCCTACTGTGTTTTTTGTGAGCTAACTCTTTTGTTGGTAAAAAACAATGTTAAAAGGAATAGATTTTCGAATTATGAATTCTATTTCCATGATATCAAATTCTTTTTGACAACTAAATAAGTTAATGCTTAGTTCTAATCACCATGCTATATTTCTTATTGACTACATTACAGTGCTTATTTCATCTACACATAAAATATTAATGGATTGTTCCCTCACATTATGGATATAGAATAGCATATTTCTAAAGCTACACCTATCCTCCTTTTATCTGTATGTATTTTGTTTCAATGTTACATGGTGAAGCTAAATACATGCCTACTACAATTTATCGTTTCTTATATATAATAAACATCAAATTTGATTTTGTGATGCCTCAAATATAACAGCAATGTTTGATTTTATGGTTTATCAGGTATGTTAGAGACCTTATTCTGAATCCTCTTGCTTATGAAATTGCCTCCACTATTCAAGGTAAACTTACATTCAAGCCATATCATTGTTCAATTATTATCAGATTTACAAGTATTCTGTCATGTGTATATGAAATGTCTCCAAACCAATTGCTTGAAAGTTGACTTGGTGTGATGTCTTAAAAATGGTCATTTAATAGAGATAGTTATCTGAAGTTAGAAACTTGCCATTTAAATAGCTTTTAAATGTACTTTTAGTTATGAAGCATATTCTGCTGCTTTGATCCGAAATTTTGAAGGACTTTTAGGATTAGAAAAAGGAAGAAGAACATTAACTCTCTTGTTTGGCATAAAAGTGTAAAAAACAGCAAATGAGTTTTCAAGATAAAATTATTCGAAGACTTTAATTCTCATTTTAGATGTGATCATATCATAGACATTTATAAACATTTCATTTCAAGTTCTCACATTTGTCTGTTTCTAGGTTGTTCTAAAGTTTATAGAAGAGCAACTGTCTATTTTGGCTTTATACTTTTTTCCCTCAATACTATTTCATACATTTAATATCACGATTTGAAGATAGTACAAATCAGTACTTCATCTTTGTTGAAGTTAGATGAAATTTAGATCAAATTTTGAAGCCTATTTCAAGGGCCAATATATGACTTGTTAAGAAAATTTGAGTTACCTAAGATTACAATTTCTATCTTTAGCTTAGATTGATTATTGTAATCTTCCATGGGATAGCTATTGCATAGTTGATGATGATTGCATTATTAATAGTAAAATATTTTTTACTATTATGAATACAAATATTCTTATATATAATATCATATACTCTTAACTGATTTTAAGAGTATGTGATATTATATAAGAGTATGTGATATTCTTATATAATATCATATATTCTCAATTTATTTTATGAGTATGTGATATTATTCTTATATAATATCACAAACTCTTACCTACAAATACAAATATTCTTATATAATATCACATACTCTTAACTGATTTTAAGAATAATTGTATTAAGATAAATACACTTACTACATCTTAAAAGAGAATAGATAAGGTCTTTAGATATGTTTAAGTTAAGTTCATTAAATCTAAATTATTGAAATTGGTAAGTATGGGAAGTTGATGATGAAGTCTATGATAAGACCTAGTTCTTACTAGCAGTCCTTTTCTAGGAAAATAAATACAAGGATAGGGGTTGTAGAAATAGAAGAGGCATATATTCCTAGGAAAAGAAGTAACAAAGACGCTGGTAGTTTTTGAGAGACTACCCTTCTCCTGGAGTCATACATGGCAGTAGCTTATTCTTGATTTTCCTTACACCCCACCCCCCAGTCCCAATTAACTTTTACATATATAGACTTGAGACTCATAACTGACACCATAACAACCCTGCCTCGTCCTTCCTCTAACAAATATTAGGCTGGCCTATGCAAATTCTTATAATCAACTGTACTGACAACAAATTCCAACAAAGAAATTGACTCAACAATTATTTGCTAAAAAAGCCACTTTTTGTTGATTCTTTTTGCCCTTCCTTGTATAAACAAACTTGATTTAGGGAATATCAGTCTAATCGGCAAAAACCTATGCAAATTGGTTTTTGTCTTTAAAGCTCTCATTTTGAACTCTAATCTTCTTTATACATGCAGTTTTACCTTGCTTCATTTGATAAATGAATCTAATTGATTGTGTCTTTCGTATATATTATGGGAATCATAATCTTTTAATCTTATGTTGTTAGTTGATCTATATATTTACAACTACTACCAACCTACGACACAAAACTATGATCAACAACCTTACTTGAAACTGAAATAAGAAAAGAAAAACAATTCTAAAACAAATTCAGGTTGATGACCCTATTGTTCTAATGACCAAAATACTTCTCTAATGCCAGTATAGTCCTCCCAACAACATCCACGTATGAATATTTGACCTATAAGCATCCAGAACACTAGATAATGTGTAGATAACTTAAGAATTTTAAAGCTATATAATTACCTCTAGATATTGCTCCACTGGAAATTACACTACAACTGAAGGATCTTTTGAACCCTTAAGCAAAATTACCTGAAATGTAACAGTAATTTGCACTATTAAATTTATCAGTAGTTACAGATAAAGGGCTATAAGAACAAAATTAATTGGGAGATAACTTATAAAGGTTTTATTTGATTTTGAACAAGATTTGTAAATGGTTATTCTTCACTCATAGCAAAGCAGGATAATTGCAAAGGTTATTCTTTAATCATGCCAAAGAAGAAGTTGTATGGAAGGTTACTATTTATCTATTGAAGGAATATGACAATAAATTCCTAATTAGAGGTTAGAAGCAGACACTACAAGAAAATAACACAATCCGCGACGTTTTATTAATAAAACGTCACGGATTGTGAAGACTTTTTGCGACGTTTAAAAAATGTCACAAAAAGTTCAAACTTTTCACGACGTTTTATAAAACGTCAAAATTTTGTAATATTTTTTGCGATGTTTTATTAAGAAAATGTCGCGAAATAGAAACTGGGACGTTTTATTGAATAAAACGTCGCAGTTGGCCTTAAACTTATATCGACCCTAGATAATAACCCAACCCATTATCATAATTAGCTAGCCTTTTTCTTTTTCCCCAATTATTCTCTTCCTTTACGCTAAATCCCTAAAACCACAACTAGAGAAGGTGAAGCAGGCACGACGGACAGGCAGACGGAGGAGCAAGCGGTGGGAGAGATCCTACGTCGTTAGTCGTTATTATGATTCTGGAAGTATGCGATGAGTTTTGAAGGAGAGAAAGTGATACTGGTCTTTTGCGTCTGTAGCTTTTAGGTAATTTTTTTTACTCCGTTTCTGTTTCATTTTCTCTTTCTTTGATTTCCTATATTGTAGGTTCGTTTCAATTAGGTCTCTTTCGTTTCATTCAAGTTTCGGCGCCGTTGCTCGCTTCATCTTTTCGTTGCTGGCATTTTGAAAACTGTGTTTGGATTCGAGTTTGTCTCTATTTTTTAGTTGTATGAAAGGTTCGATTTTTTTCCTGCTTTGTTTGTGTCAAAGAATGTTGTATTGGGTTTATGAAATTTGTTCTTTTCTTCTGGTTCTGATTTCGCAGTGTGCGGTTGATTGTTACATCGCGAGTCGGTTCAGTTTTATTCGAATTTTCCTGACCGCGTAAAATGATGTTTTGGGTTTTGACATTGATACTGATTTGTTTCCTCTTGATTAGGCATTGAAGTGATTTAGGTTCTGTTTTCTTTTTTTAAGAAACTGGAACTAAGAAACTCGTTTCTCTAGCTTTGGGCTTTTGTTTTGCTTTTCACTGGATGGTAGAAATTGAAATGCTTGCTTTATTGGTTGTTAGTATTTTGGGATGGAGGTTAATATCATTGGGTTTCATCTGTAATCTTTTGTTCGTTATGCTTCATGAATCTTGATCGCTGGGGTTTTCTATATTCTTTTTCAGGGAGCTGTATCACTTGACATGGGAAGATTGTTCACTGGATATGGCATTGGAGTCTTCTCTTATGTGGTATTTAGAAGATTCCCGCATAGATTCTCGGGCAATTTATGAGAATCTTCATGCTACTTCCTTCTAATGACGTTTCTTAAAATCAGGTCCCCATATACATCGCAGAAATAGCGCCAAAGAATCTGAGAGGAGGACTCCCCACCTTAAATCAAGTAGGAAAACCTGGAGCTGATGTGCATATGAATTTTCCAAAGAAGTGTAACAAGTATTGATCTTATGGTTCTGCTGGTTTTGTTGGTTTGTAGCTTATGATCATTACCGGCTCGTCTGTCGTTTTTGTAATAGGAACAGTTATGCCATGGGGAGATCTGGCTCTAACTGGTAAATTTTGTATTTAAAAATTCTAAAACTTTCTTCCTTCTCAGGAGTTCAGTCATTCCTTAGGAAAATTCTTTGATCATTAAAAGCTCCACCAGGATATTGACTATTGAGTTTGATCGAAAGGTCTTGTTACATGCGTTTTCCTCCTTGTTGGGTTGTGCTTTGTTCCTGAGTCTCCCCGATGGCTGGTAAGCATGTACATAGATTTTAGCCATTGGCATCTAATGCTTTTACGAATTTTGGGCCCTTAATTTATACATACTGAACTTGCTTTGTTATGTCTTAGTGTTTTGATGTCTTCTTTTTTGGCCCTTAATTTACAGGTAAAAAGGGATATAATATTCTTTAGTTCTTGTAGTACCTTAATCTTTTCATGGCCAATACTGGGTTAATCATTCTTGTTGGTTCAGCTAATCAGGTAGAATGAAATGGCAGCACTGAGCTTTCATTACCTTAACAACGTCCTTGTTGATTAGTTTGATTTAGTACTCTTTTTATGGATGACAAGGCTTTGAAGATTTCATATTGTAATCTTATTGCAGGGCTTACATTTTTCATAATTGCGATTATGGTTCCTCATTTATCGGCTCTGGCATCTTGGTTGCACTTCTCAGCATTTCTTGCCACAATGTATGTTTTGTAGCCCTTGGACTCTGCATCAAAGATGGTAAATTCACTCTTATGTTTTTTTATGATGCAGCACTGTATATTATCATCCTGGAAAGTTTTTCTTTTTGATGGTGGTGCTTTTTATTTATTTTGCTACACTGTATAATATAAGGAATTAAAAAATGTTCTCTACAGGCTTTTTATTATACTTAGCTTCAATAAACTCTGCAACATTGAAAATTAGGATTACTACCACACAGCCTATAATGCCTTGTACATTTGGTCTTCTTCCAAGGTGTCATTTAGATCAACCACATGAATTTGGGTCATATACACAATCTTATATGGTATGTACAGATATTTCTTGTTGGTTCTATCTTCCTAATCTTGTATTGGGCAGCAATAGAATAAAACCGTTTTAGGTATTTGTGTATATAACGTGCTCTGCCATTGTACATTCTCTGCCATTGTACCTTCAAAATGAAATGGTAATAATCTTGTAATTAAGACTGTTCTCACAAAATCTTTTCATGTTATATTTGTAAAGTATATTGAGCTACTAGCCCATTAAGGTTTCTGAAGTTATGCTTTTAAATTTATTATGAGTAACTATATCTAAAACTATGTTGGCGGCAGATACAAATATATCTCTCCGAAGTGCTTGATTGGCATTCAGAAATGAGTTCTCAACAGAAATGGGATGAGAAAACTTTTTCCCCAAACAAGGAGGAAATTATTGTCTGCTTTGGAGAGTGTATCAGGATAGAACCCTGAGGCTGTGCTAAAGCGCCTTCCAGCAGAGGCACTATATGAAGAACGTGCACTTCTATTGGAGAAAATGAATCAACATGAGCTTGCGTTATCTCTATACGTCCATAAGGTATTGTTTCTCAAAGAAAAACTTCTGACAAGCAGACTAATTAATCAAAGTCAAGGAGTGCAGATCAACCATTGCAGAGATCCAAGAGGCCAAAGAGAATAGCAAAGAGTGTAAATGAAAATCTTAAACCAACATATACTGCAGCACCCTTAGTAGATTCATGGTGGATTACATGGGCATCTTAACTGGAGAATAAGGAATTGTATGAATTAGAAACGATAAATTGTATGAATTAGAAATGATAACTTGTAATTTCCAAAAGAATACCTACCATGTAATTGTTCTCTTATTATATCTATTGATTCTATGAAACATGCAAAATATGTTTAATGCTTCTCAAAAATGTTGACTTTTTATAATTATTTTATTTTATTAGTTAATTGTCATCACATTTTGTAACAGTACTATGATATGTTTGCGAATTGCAATTAAATAATACATTGTTTACAGATATGCAATTCTTGTGATACATGAATAATTATTAAAATTAATGATATACTAAAAAAATTGAAGAATTATTAAATAAATA
>JANIHY010000009.1:20344876-20357092 GCA_027479065.1 Erythroxylum brevipes
AGGTAAAACCAAACCAATCTATATGTACACTAACTATTAAATGGTGCATCTACAATTAGTGGTACACCATATTATTTATATCTTTTATAACAGAAGATTCGTTTAAGTTTACATCGTACAACACTATTTAAAAAAATATATTATAGTCAAAATTTAGATACCTTCAACCTGACGGACTACAATAATTTAATGGTAATGAAAATGTTGCACCTAAATGATGAGCTCAGATTAAAAGAGATAAGAAGCCTACTTGGCTGCATTACTTGAGTAATTTATCATGCTGACATACCCCACCAGTCTCTACCGAAACCTCCAGTGATCCTTTTGCCGCTCCTCGGGACAGTCAGGGCACCCAGTATCGTAGGGTTACCGGCTAGCTAGTTTTCTTTTTTTCTTGGACTCAAAAAAAAAAAAAAAGCAAAATTCACCACAAGATCTCGTGGTTCTAAATTCTGAAGTCTACCATCATCAATTTTTTGATACACTTATTTAAAAAGAAAACCAATCATTGGCATAAGGTCCTCCTGTGAAAGCTTTTCAAGTTAATAATTTTGTTAAAGTTGGATCATGAATGGTCCAACAGTTGGACAACATACCATTTCGTTTGTTTCTAGATTTTCATCATTCGTGGAAATTAAAGGAAATTGTGTAGTTATAATGATGATTATATTCCATGATTTGAAGAGTTAAAAACCGATTTTCTTTCAAATTTCATTATTTAAAAATATTTTGTATTACTAATTATGAAGTCTATATGATTGTTATTACCTAATTTTAATGGAGAATTATATTAAAATAATTTTTAAATATTTTTATTATTAACTCAAATCTTGTGCTTTCTCAGTAGAAATTCATCAACTCGAATCTTGTGCTTTCTCAGTAGTTGGTCGATGCAAGTCTAAGCTGTTTAAGATCATTTACAGTCTGAATCATATGAATGCTAAAGCCTAAAGTTTGTCATTACAACAGGAATGCCTGCCACGTGATTCTAACGTCTTCCATGCAACATGGGCAGATCGTTAGTCACTAATAAAAGAAAATCACACCCAATCAAACATGAACTTTACTTTTTGAGTTTTTTTTCTTTTTCTCTTTGAATGCGATAGTCATATATTTACAATTAGTGTTTAAATGACAGGAGCTAAGATCACAATCTCTATAAAAGACCCTGATCATGATCCCTTGTGTTTGTCAGTCTTAGCACGCAATACAGACATGCCATATTGGTATAAGGCATCTTAATAATTGCTACAATTCTATATGCTACAGATACCATTTTGCAATCTATCTCCATATAAGCTCGCAGGCAATGGCTCCAAAAGCTTGGTCAATGGAGGATTTCCTAAACTTTAAAATGGTCAGTGTAAGTAGTAACAAGGTCGGTGATCTTTTCTGTGAATCATTAATCCTTCTAACACATGGCTGCCTAAGACTTGATCTGGAGATCGCAGTTCTCTGCAGATGTAATAGACTTGATAACATATTAAGTTATACCCTCTCATGCTCAAATCTCGACAGCCGAGAATCCGATAGAACGGTGAACAATTGTGTGTCTACGAGTAGCTGCAAAACAGAGAAAACAGGAATAAGCAATTAAAACAGGCACTTTAATAACATCATGAAATTTGGAATCTACAAACCTTAATAAATGGTCGGTCCCTGCTGGGAAATGAATCAACAAAGCTATCCTTGAGAAGTAAGGAAACCTGAAAAGAAGTTATTTGAACTGAAAAAATATATCTCTTACCATTTCCTACCAAATGAATAGATCCAATATCTACTAATTATAGAAGGCATGCAGCAGTACTTACTCTATCGTTTGACTGTACACTAGTTATTGTATGAGACCTCAATTCTGAACAAAGCGATTCCATGTAGCGCCTCATAATCATCAAAAACTTTGATGCAGCCTCGGCCTGAATAATTATGCGTATCAGTGTAGACAGGAAATAATAAAGCAATAAGAAATCTAAAAGATGTTAACAATGATAACAAAAGCAGCTGCCATAAGCAGGGCAGTTTTGCATTTGAGTTAAGAATAAAACCTGTGTTTCGCTGCACCTATACACAGGATGCCTTTTAGCAACTGGACTCTCAAATTGTAGTCTAGCATGTACTGGTCCAAGTTCACGGACAAGCTCTTTGTACCTTGGCAGTGTTGGCAAGTGAGATGATTTCACCTGGAATTTTAAGAAGAAAGTAAATGTTTCCATAACTTGCTTCTGTTGGGTTTTTTACATGTCCAATGAACAAAAATTTTAAGGTTTAGGCTGAAAGACATCACAGTGACTTTTGTGGTCTAGAAGTGAAGAAGAAGTTACCACATAAATCACTAGTGTCGAGACCCACCACCAGCAGATTATTCTCACCATTCAATAGCAATCATTGTAACTACTAATCCGATTATACCAGAACGAACTTGATGATGTGCCATTGCTTTTCATGACAGGGTGCATTATGCATGTTATGGATAGTCTAAAGGTGTAGCAAGCAACGGCCAATCTACTCTATAGATATGTGAAAAAGGTTTTCCCTAAGAACAAATTACCTGGTCCTTCTGCACGTTGATGTGGACAAGATTAAATGTTCTCAACTTCAAGTCAGCAGGTTTATGTTGGATGCCAACCTGGAAGGAAAAGGAAGCTACATGAAACCAATGAGACAATCTTCTAACAACTGAATCCAACCTACCAGAGTTCCTCGAAATGTCTGCTGAAAGTTTCATTTCTTATTAAGTAGTGAAGTCATAAGAAAGTATGTCTGTTAAGTGTGTCAATTACCTACATCGATCAAGAGAAAAGATAGTGATTTACATAAAAAGAATGCATTAAAAAATTTTGGGCTGAAGATGAAGTCCTGCCTTACATGTTAACCACTTATAAAACCTTAAACCTAACAACGCATCATTTCCTGACAGTTATAGCTAACTCCTCTGAATACGAAATCTCACATTGTATCAAAGCTATTTCCATTTTCTACTCCACCTCATCAAGTAGTTCTACCTCTTTTCTTCTCCATTACTTTCACATGTAAGTTTTTCTTTAGTTGACGAGTTCTACCTTGGTTATCATCATCTCTCCTGCTTTAATGACTCGCAGTGCTATATGTCCAGTCAAGTTCCCTCAGCTTTCTTTTTGGCAATTTAATTTCTCCAACAACCCACCCATTTCCTCAAAATATTGGGATTAAATTGCCCTTCCATTGTAAATAAAGGCTAAAACCCTAATCAATAACAAATCGTTCTATCTTCTCCTTTTCTGTTTTACATGATATCAGAGCTGAATAAACCTAAAAAACATAAAAACAAAAAGCAACTGCTTTCATCTATGCTTATGGAAGAATTTGAGACCATGAACTTCAGCCAGTTGCCTAGCTAATCGATCCTTATAAAATCTCTGCAGCTAAACTCACCCCTCAGAAAAGATGCAGTGATGGATGATGATCAAGTTTCCAGCTTATTGTTTGGCCACAGTGAGGTGCTCAATCAGGCCATATATAACAGTTTCTACCTTGCTTGGAGCGTGCTCTAATATTTACTGCACTCAGACTCTATCAGATCCACAAGTCATGATATCATTTTTGTTTTAATTAACCTTACCTGTAAAGATATCTTATTATCGCGAAACTTTTAACAATCCTTTATTAAAATGGCAAGCAAGATTCATAAAGAAAAAATTAGTCTTCACCTGTTTTTTACTTTTAACCTAGCAAAACTATCCAATTCAATTATATTTTGATTAAGAAATTCCGGCTATCAACTTTAACCCCCAAATACCAACCTTTGAGCATTGATCCATTACTGTTGACTAATCCACCAAGGTTCATCTTTTTGAACTCGTCACACTTTAGTAGCTAAATGAGAAAGGATAGCAGGACGCTAGAATCTCCATTCAACAAGCTATTACATTCTTTTAAAGAGTCAATGACAGTCCCATTGCCCTCTAGCTAGCAGGTAAGCATTTGAACATTTTCACGGCAGAGAACATGATGTGAGTCATCCCTCTCACCTCAGCTAAGCACCTTAACTCCATTCTGGAGGCTAGAAGTTGTACAATAATCTAAACACAAAATGCAAGGTTTCCTGCCGCTCAAACAGAAAAATCTCACAAATTTTACCAGTTCATCTTTTTAGTATTATCTGAAATGGTGTCCAGACTAATAATACTAACTTCAAATAGTGCATAAAACCACTGCACTTTTCCGCATATGGTGAAAGGCTCAAATGCATCCAACTTATGCCTGCCCAAGATAAAAATTATCTGGCCAAAACTCATGGCAAACTACCAATTTCAGAAAGTTCAGTTACGTTGAAAATCTACCTTTTACACCATTCTATTAATTCCAAAAGAAATCCTAACGTGTTCCCAGAAATTCAAAGAGTGAAGCACATAACGTATAGGGGATGGACCGAATTATGCTGAATAGGAAAAGCTAAAGAAAATTAAACACAAGCAAATGGGAATAGAAAATTGACACAAAATTCACTGAACATGCAGGCAATTCATCTCATCTATAACAAGAAAAATACAGAACTCACGATATAGGGAACTGGAGCATCAAGAAAATCCAGCATTGTTGTGGGGAGGATCTGCCAAATATTGAGAAAATATTTGCTAAGAACCAGCTACTGGAGGTCTGTAATCATCTGTTAATGGCTTAAGCAAAACATGCAATGAAAATTTTCAATCACCAAACCATGTAAAAGAAGAGAAAGAATGTTTCATCTCTACTATGACTATAACAACCAAGGTACTACTTGATTCTGTATCCTGGAAAGACATTCAACTATATTCAGAATAGAAATTTATAAAGTTCAACTCACTGAAAACAGTATCCCACATATCCAGAGTATGAAAATAACTAATGAATTGCTGATCAACGTACAAAAAGGTTAATATTTAACTTCTTTTTACTAGAAACATAACAAGGTCATGTTATAATTGATACAGTGGTATCAAAGTTCTGAAGTACTGGGATAATTTATCTCTACAGATGCTTCAAACTCTCCTGCATGCAGATCATCGCCATAGAAGGTATGCATAAATGAATGCCAATAACTGATCTTTATAGATTGCTGCTACATTTTAATGATGGTTTGGGAAAATAGCATGCTTGTTGTTCACCTTCTGCACCTACATTCTTTGGTTTCTGAGCTTCATCTCTGGGTGTTTCATATCTAAAAGGGCCATGAATACAAATTCTCAACGTACTTTTGGATGCACTAATTTCCAACAGAAAAGCGTGAGATACAGAAACATTAAAACTAGAAGACTCTAGTCACATTATAGTTTGGCCTTAGTTCATCAGAAATTCAACTACCATGATTCAAACCCCTAGAATAGATTCAAAAATTAACAAAAAAGAGGAATAGGATTTTGGACAGCTAACATCAAAGTTGTCAAGTCCAGAACTTACAGGAAGAAATAAACTCTGCCATTGAAATGGACGAATCATGGGAAGAACTGAAAGCACGATAGCAGATAGGACACCCTGCAGGAATTTGGAACTAGTGTCAGCAATGTTTAGTTAATCATTATGAAGCCAGTTGAGCATCAAGAATTTTCAAAATCTGCAAGTTGAAACCACTATTGCAAATACTAAAATGTTATAAGTTGACATAATTATCTTCGACAACTTATCAACGTACCAGGTTAGGGTACACCACTGCTACCTGTTTTTCTAGTAGTGTGCCAGCAATCAGAGCCAAAACCTGAAAAAAGAATATTTTTCAGACTCAACACACAAACAGATGAATACTGGACATCTATCAAGCCCAATTCTGCATAGTTTGAGCCTTAAGTATGCTCATTTGGTCATTGGAAAAAGTTCAAATCTCCGTAAGAGTACTCCTAGTCTACATGTCTCCCAACTAGCATTACATTCATCTTAGATGTATACAAAACTGGATCCAGCTGCCTAATAACAGGGTAGCATACTCTCCTCAGGAATCCTGAACTATTATTAGAGCATAAACTGCAAAACATTTACTATATTTTTCCAATAAATAACTTATCCCCTAGAGAAGAAGCCAAATTCAAAGTAGATAGAACTTCACTTGGTTAGGACATACACTTTCAAGTGACAGAACTCGACATACAGTTGCAGTTGTCCATATTGACAGCGCAAGAGCTTCCTCAGCAACCGCTAACTTTGCACTGACCTTTTGCCAAGATTAAAATGTTCAATTAAACATATATATAAGAAAGCATAGTCCAAGAAGGTGAAATAAGCAATGAATACCTCCGTAGCTTCTAAAGATTGCAGATATTTCTCATCAAAACCAAGGTCAGATACTTGAGGTCGCCGATACACTATGGCTTGTAAATGCTCCAGAGGATGAAAAACCATTTCACTTCCTCGTTTGGGTATAGACAAGGCATGATAACCACAAACTATCTGTAGCAAATCATTTTTGTTTTCCTGTCCCAAACTATAAAACTCAGCAAAAGTAGACTAATGACATATTGTAATCAGTAAACATGAAAAGCATTCAAAAACCTACCCTAGCCCAATCCAATATTGAATCATCATCAAAATCCTTATCATAACTAGAGAAAAATTCATCATCTTCATCTTCTGGTGTCATGCTTCTAGCTGGACTGCCAAAGATAAAAATGTATTATTGAAACTGGATTGGCAGCAAGACAGCCTAGCACATTTGACTTCTATAGATGATGTCAACCATTAATTAAATGATGCTCCAGAAAGAAAACGATGGCGTAACTAGCAAAAATCAAATCAGAGTTAACAAAATGGCCCTAAAAACAGTCATGAAGTTTTCAAATTTGTCAAAGCTCAATGTAATTACATAGCTAATATATTATAATTGTAGTTCTGCTACCTGAATAAAGTATCAAAACTTCCTATACGCTCTAGTCTGCGGTTCCTAGAACAAGAAAATATCCCATTCTCTGGAGAAGTGTGGTCATTTTCACAGTTTCCATACATTCTCTCAAAAGTATCAGAGCGACTTTCTGATGACTCTGAAGCACAGTCATCAAAGTATAGCGAACTCCTCCTAACATCCTTATCTACTTCCCTCACTTGACTAAAATCTGAAGCCTCACTTTCAGTAGTAGTACTTTCTGGAGAACGAGGTTCCCATTCCCTTGGTGATAAGGTGGAGTTATCCTCATCTTTTATAATTCCTGCAGCCGCAGCAGAAAGTGCTACTGCACTATCAATAGGTATTGCAAAAGCCATCCAATCAATGTCATTCTCCTTATCAGGGTCAGCATTCCCGTTAGACTTATTATATAGTTTCGATGAAGGAATGCAACTTGTGAGTGACAGTTCATTAACAAACTGTGTTATCCGATTCAAACGCTCCTGTGCAATCATACTGCATCCAAATAAACAAAAGCTGTAAACAGCACTGTAGCAATGCAAGAAGTACATACACTTATTTCTGCACAGCAGTAAATTGACAACTAATCCATAAAACAGCAAAAAATAAACCACCACCAACCTGTTCAACATCTCATAGTGTAACTCAAAGAAAGGAACTTTTGTTAGTATACAGTAGCAACGAGGGGCAGAAACCAAAAAACGTGATCGTCCAAATGAATGAGCAAGGGGAGTTGATACACCAGATAAGCCAGGTGCCCTCTGAACGATTTCTGTTACATGCAAGCAAACCCCATAAAGAGTATCATTGTCTGCCACCTGAACCATGAAGTAAAACATATTCCTCCATTATTTACATAAAATCAAGATTTCACAAGCAAGCAGTTTAGCATCAAAGCTCCAACTAAAGTTAAGATGCAGTCTGCCCTCTCCACAGTTGCAAAGATTAACTGAAACTCAAACAATGATTAACGGGAAATCATGAGACTTTTTATCACCCTGAAAGCATCGCAATGGATAAAAGTTGATAGATAATAGAGAGCTAATCAGGTGAAGTTTGAAGCAGATATGCTGCAAATTTTTATTGAAAGGACCCCAATTTCAAGATCCATAAGAAACCAAACTTCATGCAAGGGAAACTAAAAGTAAACTCCAGCTCGAAGTTTAATGTAAAATCCCCAAGTTTGTCATCTTAAAGAAAGAATATAGTCTTTGGTTATGTGCATTACGGGAAGGAGGTCGAGAGGGAAGTAATTCTACCAATCACACAAATCATGGTGCATGAAACATCCAAAACCATGCAATATGTAGCTATATAAAAGCATCTAATAAAAGTAACACAATAACTAGGAAAAAGAAAATCAGCATTACCTTGAGTGAAAATACAAATGCCAAATCATCTCTCCCCAAATGCTCCTGCATAAAATAAAAGATACTGACAAGATTGCAAGATGAATTCACTAGACACTTGAAATGAAAAAAAGTTTTGTCCTCACAACTATTTTAGGGAGGACAGGAAGCAAACATTTCACCATGCAATAAGGGTCATAATCTCAAACGAAAGAGAAAAAGAGAAAGCACAAATGTTTATCAACAGGGATCCTTTCCAAAACCAAAAACCAGTCTTAGTGGCTTAAGAGGCACGTATATGTTGACAAAAGCCAGAGGACAAGTTGGTTACTTCATCAATTCAAAGGCATGTGAATCTATAACCAATAGAAGATGAAAGATAAAGCTATTTCAAAGGAGATCCATAACAGAAAGAAGCAAAAAACTACCAAAGGTAACCAAAGGAGCTTTTAATGGTTCTTGCAACCTGCCTAGAAATTAGAAATTTCATCTGGAATGTTGTTAACAGTAAAAAAACATGCATTTCATGTCCAGAAATTCTACAGCGCATGTCAATAGGAAAAGCAAAAGGAGGAATTTCTAGTCATAAGAGATCAAATTACAATATGCTTTTGCAAACCTGCCCATAAATGAGTTCGTTGAGTTCACTCAATGATGGGCTCCTCTCCAACAACTGTGTCTGTAGAATGAAAATTGAAAAATGAAATGCTGAGCAATAATTACTAACAAAAATATTGAAATATTTAACATACACCACAAGATTAAGGATATAAGAAAGTCGTTAAGTTCTTTGAAATGGAAAAGTCAAGAAAGTTAAATAGCCAAACAAAAGGCATTGTGCTTTTGTGCTTTACAGGGGTCATAGGAGATGGATATGCTTGGAAGACAAGCAACTACCCGGGCATAATTATTCCGACAAGAAGGTTTATATAATATTTTAAAACAAGAACTAATTAATGAACTTATACATGGTTCCAATACTGGAAGATGATGCCAAAGTATTAAGATGAGAAATGAACTTTGCCTAGTTCATCCCTACATCACTCCTTCAAGTATCTGGTTTCTATAAACAACATCAGACATCAATTTCATAGCTGATGGGGCCTTAATTTATAATCATTATGTCGAAATAGTTACCCCATCTCTGCTCCTCCAATTATCTATCCATTCTAATTACAGATGTTAATCAAATATAATGCATTTCAACAGTTTAAAACATCAACAAACAAATTAGACTGGTGATAGTTAAATATAAGTAAAATAACAGATAACTGAATAGTTGAAGTTCTGGATAACACATTACATTATTGACAAATTAAAATGCCAAGCAATCCCACCAAAAGAAATATGATAAAATAATCTCATAAGAAAAAGGCAAGTAGCTTCTCTAGATTTTAGACAGGAGAGCATGAGAAGGAAGAAACTAAATTGAAGTTGTCGGAAGGGGCATACAGGGATTGAATTGATGTCACAATTTAAAACCCCTCTCACCCTTGCAAATAAATCCATTAGGATTAGGATTTAAAACCTTTTTGCTATATACGTGATGTAGGGCAAATAGAAAAAGTATTAACTAGTAGCTAAAAATCATAAAATTAGGAAATACGGTTGATATTATGTTGTTGGTATATCAAGTTTTAGGTCTGGATTTCAGCTTGGAATGCTAAAGTTTTAGATTAGGTATAGCTGGGATTTTTAGTTTATTGCTGGAAATTTTAGGCTAGGATTTTAAGATTTAAGATGGCTGGATGTTTAGGTTTAATATGGCTAGAATTTAGGGTTTTGATTACGGAAATTTAGAGAATAGCACAAAGAATGGAAGGTAGGAAACTAGGATCACTCCTAGGGTCTAAAAATCACTCTTAAAAGAAAGCATCACACCTTCTAATTGAAAACTAAAGTTTGTAGAAAAAAATTAGGATTGTAATTCTTGAAGGACTGAGTATACACATAGAGAAGTTCTTAGAACCCTTATTCTAGTAGGAAAAGGTTCCTAACAAATTTAAATCTTATTCTAATAAAAATTCTATAGATTTAGGTCCTAAACAACTAGGATAACATATCTAAAATAGAATAACATATTTAATTCACTACTACTTCTTATCTAATAAAAAATCCTAACATAATCTAAATTTTAGCCCTTATCTCTATTGTTAACTCAATTCTCAATCCTCATCCCACCAAATTAAGGCTTGTAGTTGGCAAATTTTTTCTGTTTTATTTCTTCTATAGACTTTAGCTCTTTTACATCAAGATGTGTTTAAACATTTCAAGGAATAAGAAGAACAAACTTATTTTTTGAAGAGTGAAACTATCTAAGAGTCATTCTTAGGTATTTAGGAGTAATTCCCAAACTATAGAAGTGATTTCTAGAACCCTATTGGAGTATTTCCAATATCTTTTGTTTATTTCTCCTAGGTCTGATTCCTAATTTTGATACAAAATTATAAGTGATCCCTAGACCTATCCCTTGTTTTAATTCCTTATGTTAGATAATTTAATCATAAAACCCTCATTTCCAACACAATTAAACAATTTCCAGCAACCTAGATTTATAGTTTATATGTGTTTTATCAAATAATTTGAACGTCTATCTATTTGCCTATATCAATTTGGTATCAAAGCTTTGGTATGATGACATGCAGTGGAAGGGCATATACAGGAATACTCAACGACCAAGATCAAGACACACTGCTTCTGAAAGTTCTAGAAATTTTGGTTACTAATGATCCATGTTCACAAGGTATTCTAAGAACTAATTCATGACTAAGAATTCACACAAGAAAGCATGTCTGACAAATCGTAGAAAGGCTAGATAGCCTTGAAATTCATTACCTACAACTCAACTCCCACAAGAAGAAATTATGCAAACCAACAACCTATACTTGATGGTAGATATTGGAAAGATACTAATAAACAAGACGAAGGGGCTGGCATTAATTTACAACACGCAACGCAAAAAATATATGCCAAAAAGTCATGTTCTGATTTTGACTCTTCAGATTTAATAGACTCTGCCTATAAGGAAGTGTTTGTTCAGGGTGATGCGGCTATTGGTAGTCTCCTTCAACTGTTCAATTAGAAAAGATGATCAGGAACTTGAAAACAAGAAGAGTTTGACAATATTAGATCACTGAAGATGAAGAAAGACAAGAGGCAATGAATCCTTTTGGTAAGTCAGTAAGCATCCCAAACCCTAAAGCTGAAACAACTGAATAAATTTAAACAATTAAAAGCAAGTTGAAACACTTAAACAGCAAGTTTAAACACCAAGGAGAATAGGCTAAAACAAGAGCTGAAGGAGCTGAAAAGATTGACCAACAAATACTAAGGGTCTTAGAGTTTGTTGGTTCAAAATGTGATAATATTCTTGGTGGACAGGAAACAAGCAGTCAGATTGGTGCAGATCCTATTTTGAGTGGTGAAGATGAAGTAAATTTGAAGGAAGGTGTAAATTTAACACAGAATACGAATAAAGAAAAGTTGTGCCTTTTCCAAGTCAAAATTCAGCAATGATGGCAAGTTAATGCTTTTGAAAACAAGAAGCAATAATAATTATAATCTTGATGCCTACTTGGGAGAGAGGCAATGTGATTTCCTTATGGAACCAACTCTGATACAATTGTGGAAGCACAAGATCTAGAAAATGTGAGGGTTAACTTGAAGTTGGGGAGCAATTTGAAGAAACCACTAAAGAAGGCCTAGTAGACGGAGGTTGAAACATTTACCCTTCAAGCCAGACTCTCGTCAAGTGGGCGAGATTGTTGTAGAATAAAAACATTCATTAGTTTAGGGTTGTTTATTTCTATTTATGCTTATAGTTTTCTGTTTTTGTTTTCAACTTTAGTATTAAAAAAAAACTATTAGTTTGGGTTTTTTGCTTTTGTTTTTGGTTTTGGTTTCTTCCAATTTTCAAAATTTATGAAAACTATAAAAAGTAGTTTTTATTTTCTGTTTCTATTTTTTTCCACAATTTGATTCACCATCATTTAAATATATAGTATTTAATTATGTAATATA
>JANIHY010000009.1:20798544-20810419 GCA_027479065.1 Erythroxylum brevipes
ATATTTTGGTTCTTTTGTTAGTTATTCCTTTCCTATTACAAGTTTATATTTTCAAACCAATCAATGGAATAAAAAAAATTTATCTATTACATTCTTTGAACCAAACAAAGTAATACTCATTCTATTCTATTTCTCATCTTTTCTATTCCAAAGAATAACTATTCTATTCCTTATCTATTCCATTCTGTGAACTAAACAAGCCATTAGTGTTTTGTAGGTTGTATAGTATGCCCAAAGAGCATTTTCTAAACATAAACTCTAATCCTTTCATACAAGATTCACCGTCTTTTTCAAAATAGATTTCGCTTCTCTATTTGATACTTCTACTTATCTATTCATTTATGGATGGTTTGTAGTGGCTACTCGATGATATACTTCATAATTTTTAAACAAAGCTGCCACTACTTTTGTAACATCCCATTCTCACACTAAGAGTTAGCCCTAGATTTCTATAATTGAGAAAATAGCAATGAGATATTAGGAAAATGCATTTCATGTACATGCTTAATGTTAGCATACACACATATGAATTTGAATTTTTGCACACATCAAAATGACTGTACATGCATTCATTGATAATTGTCGGGTATAATGGATCTATAAATGTGATTATAATTGGAATTGTTAATTATATGTGCTAAAAATTGATTTAGAGAGCATATATATTGACTCAAAATTTTTGGAGAAAATTTGAGAATTTTCTAGAATTTAAGGGATTTTTTGACTAAGAAAGAGGTCAAGTGGCAGAACAATTGATGAATAGTGGTATAAATAAATCTCAAATGGAAGTAGAAATTTTAATATGTGACATTAAGATTTAATGACGTATGCCACTGAAAATTAAGAGTCAATTGGATTAGAAATTGGAGAAAAAATAGACTAGTTAAATAAAAGACCAAGAAGGACCATGAGGAAGTGACATGTGTCACTTGCCACACCACTTGTTTAAATCACAAGACTCATTAAGTGAAAGACCCACATTATGGTCTTTCATTTATACATGTGTCACTTGCCACACCACTTGTTTAAATCACAAGACTCATTAAGTGAAAGACCCACATTATATGGTCTTTCATTTATACATTCACGAAACACACTTCTCCTGTCCAACTTCTTCATTTCTTTATCTTCTCCATCTCTTTTCTTCACCCACGACATTCACTCTCACCCCCATCATGTTGACTTTTGTTCAACTCTTACACGTTTCTTCTTCAAGATTCATGGTCTTCTTCTTCTTATTGCTAAAAGGCCCAATCTATTCCTCCTTCAAAAAATGATGATCTTTTATGTGGAGGAGCTAGGGTTTCTTGGTGATTTGAAGAAAATGAAGCTAAACAAGTAAGTATAAGCATGAACTTTTCCTGAATAGTTAAAGGAAGCATGTTTGATGATAGTTAGAGGTTGAATGGACATAAAATGGTGATTTATGTATGCTGGAATGTAGGTAAAGAAATTAATACATTGATATCTTGCTTTTATGTGTATGATGATGAATGATTCATAAATTTATGTAGAGATGATTTAGAGTTAGAGATGAATATTGTTGAATTGTGTTGGACACATACAGATGTAGTGTTTCCACTGAGCATGCATATGTACTTTAGCTATATCTTGTTCTTTAGATATCTAAATGGGATGATTTTAAGTTCAAATAAAATTAGAGACATATAGCTACATTTTTCATGAAGACATAAAATCTAAATTCTGTATTTAAGAGTCTCAAAGTTTGACAAGAAATTGGGAACCGGGTGACATACACTGTTGGATGAATGTATATTTTGTGTTCTAAATTCAGGGAAAAAACTGTATTGATCTAGGAAGATTTTGACAAAATTGTCTTCATGAAAGTTGTATATCTTTCTTTTATCTTTACAAGGGTATAAAGTATGAAAATTTTGGATATCGAAGTTGAGAGATATGATCATTATAATTTAGTAATGTTGCTCACGATGTATAAAAGCCCCTGACATGATCACGAGGAAACCGGGTGTGATCCGACACTCTGGGAGTAGCCTTAGGTGCAATTGTGATAGGGAAAGGTGCGACCGCACCTTGGGAATAGCCTTGGGTGCGATCACAACAAGGAGAGGTGCGATCGCACCCTGTTACTTCACCAACGTTTCGCCATCCAACTCTGAACATGTTTGATTCTTTTGGTCATAACTTTTCCATCTAACCTCCAAATGAAGTGATTCTTGAACCAATAAATTCCTAACAAATTTTTCTATCTCTCCATAAAAATTGGTAGCTTTATAAATTGAATTGAAAAAGATTGATTGAAGGAAAATGAGGGAATCTGTTGGAGTACTATGAACTGGTATGATTTCACTGAATATGCATGGGTTATTTCGGTTATATCTTATTTTGTAGTCATCTAAATGAGATTATTTTTTATTTTGAGTACACTAGAGACATAGGGCTACAGATGTCCTAAAGAAATCAAATTCTAAGCTAGTCTCTAAGACTTTCAATTTTTGGATGGAAGTTGAGTATGGTGTAATGTTTCAGGATGAGAATAGTCCGAAAATATTTAGAGAATAACTTTTAAAATACTAAATCAAATCGAATGATTTTGGTGTCATTAGAAACCTAAGACAATGGAGAACATGTTTTTAGAAGAAAGTGTTTCCAAATGTCTTCATTTGCATTATCTAATTTATCATAGAAAATTGACCCAAAGGTCTACAAATTTGGAGAAATTTATAAGAAGAAAGGAAAGTTTGGATAATATGTGATCTTGTAATGATGGAGTAACATTAGTGAATGAATGGTTGATATCAAAGTACTAAAGTTATGAGTTTGTTTGAGAATAAAGATATTCATATGATCGAATTTGTAATTCAAAAGAGATGAACAGTAGGTATCAAAAGTGAATGAGAATTTGACATTATGAGCACGAATAATGCCAAAAAAATGAAATGTCAAGAAATTGAGTTATAAAATGAGAATGTGCATAAGATGTGAAATTTGATAATATACCCGAGACTGTCATTGAGCATGCATTGTACATATTCCATATACATAATTGTGTATAAAGGAATAATTATAATTGTGCAATTATTAATGTGTGTGCATAATTTTGATGTGTAGGATAAACGTCCGTATTCAGACGTTTCCAGATCATGGAAGCTAACTCTAATTTGGAGCGTACTGTGAGTAGACCTAGATGGTCTTACTTTATTTTTTGTTTTGTTTAAGTTATGAATTGAGTGACTATGAATGAGATGCGAATGTGATTGATTGTATGATTCCGGACAATGAAGGTCTGAGGTTTCTGATGCTTGAATACAATATTGAAGTTCTACTTGTATGTCAATATGATGAATTGAGTGCTTCTAAATGTGATCTTTGAATGTCGGACCTAGTTCCGAAAAAACTTGCAAATATGCATATGATTGAAAAAGTGTTACTCAATAATGATGTTGAATGCCAGACTTTGGGTCCGATGGAAAAAGTGAATTGAATGTGAATATGTAAACATATGACCGATTGAGCATATGATATATGATGCATTCCATTACATGAATGCATGAAACATAAAGGCAGTTGTGACCGAAGTAGCCACCGAAAAAGAGCTTAAAGCTCAGATTGTGAAAAAGGAGCTTAAAGCTCAGAAAGTTTATAAGAACCAAAGGCTCACTATATAAAATGAGCTCGGTATCTCCAAAAGATACAGGACACTTATTAATAAGCTCGGTAGCCACAATGAATATGGAACAGTTTAGGCACTTGGGCACTCGGTCACAACAAAAAAATAGAAAATAAGTCTCATGTGCACTGCATATGTATGACATGAATGATTATAATGCGTTGAATGTAAAATGTGAAATAATTGATTAAATGTATATGATTCAATGTGATTATTAGATAAATGATGTGAATTATATGTTATGTGACTGAGTGAGTCATCGAGGATGGTCACTCACTGAGTTCGCAAAACTAACCTAAAATTTGCAATATTTTCAGGCTCAGAAAAGTTACCCCGTTAGGCAAACAGGAGTATAACTACTGCATTCAAGTATGAGATAGAGGTCAGGATCAATTTATATTTGCATTTGTATTTTCTTTAATTTGTATCAAATTGTGTATTTCGAAATTTACGTACAATATGTATATGAATGATTTTGTGATGAATTGAAATTATAACTATAAGTATTTTGTACTTGTAATGGGCCCAAATGGCTATTGAAATTCTGATGATTGTATTTATGATTAAAATGGGCCATTTCGATTATTCATTTTCGTATACGTGTGTGTTAATTTTAAAAAAAATTGTATTGAGTTTCAATGAGTTTTGACTATTCTAGCATGCCGCCTTTGCGGGATTCACACTCAGACATCACTCAGGATGTCGGGCATGTCTCGCGAGGATGAAGTGCTACAACTTTGATGCAAAAATGGCTTTCCTGATCACTAATAATGTCTTGTGGAACTCCAAATGTATTAAAAATTTTCCACTTTAACCTAAAATAGCTCCCACTGCATAATTGCTAGCATTGCACATGCTCTCAAATGGTAGATCTTAATTTGGTGGCTAAATATTAGGTGCATTTGTCAATAATGCCTTGACTTTGTCAAAAACTTCTAGATAGTCCTTTACAAATTCAAGTGGAATGTCTTTTTATAGCAACTTTGATAATAATATCATAATCTTGGAAAATTCTTTAATAAACTTATGATAAAATCTTGCATGTCCAAGAAAAGATCAAACTTCCCTAACATTTGTAGGATAAGGTAAGCTCACAATTGAATCCACATTTTCTCTATCTATTTCTATGCCGTAGATGAAATCACTTATCTTAAAGCGATGCCTTGATCAACCATAAATTGTCATTTTTCATAATTCAACACCAAATTCATTTCATGCATATTTTAAAAACCTTAGATAAATGATTTAAGTAATCATCAAATGGATCTCCAAAAGTAATGAAATCATCCATAATACCTCAATGTAATTCTCAATATACTCAAAAAATAAACTCATCATGCATCTTTGAAATGTACCTAGAGAATTACAAAGAACAATAAGCTTTCACCTGAAGATATATGTTCAAAAAGGGCATATAAAGGCAATCGTTTCTTTATCTTCTTGAACAATTACTATTTGTTAGTAACATAAAAACCATCCAAAAAGCAAAGATATGATTTACCAGCAAGTCTTTCTAACATTTTATTTACAAAGAGTAATAGGAAATGGTACTTTCTAGTGGCTAAGTTAAACTTCCTAAAGTTTATACACATTCTCCACCCATTATGTAACCTCATTAGCATTAATTCATCATTCTGGTTTCATATCACTATCGTCCCTGTTTTCTCTAGCACAGTATGTAGTGGACTAACCCATTCACTATTCGAGATTGGATGGATTATACAAGTATCCAAAAGTTTTTATAATCTCTTTCATGAACACATCTTTCATTGTTGGATTGAGTCTTCTTTGAGATTCCCTTACTAGTTTAGCATTCTCTTCTAAAAGAATGTTATGCATGCAAATTGCTAGACTTATGCCTTTTATATCAGCTAAAGTCCAATTAATTACAATTTTGAACTCCTTTAGAAGTGTTACTAGTATTTCCTCTTGCCCTATAGTCAACTTTTTTTAGATGATCAGAAGTAAAATACCTCCTTCACCCAAATAGACATACTTTAAATGATCAAATAAGGCCTTTAATTTTATCTTCAAAGCTTGCAAAAATGAAGGAAACATTTCCTTGTGAGTTACAATAATTTTAGCATTTAAAGTTTTAGAATTTATTAGCATCACTAATAATGATTCTATAACTTCACAAGTTTAATCAACTTGCTCATTCAATTATAGTTTAACATTAAACTCTGACTTATAATCAACACATTCTTTTTTAAAAATATTCCTACACAATTGAATCCACAATATCCATATGATAAACGAAGTGAAAATCAGTTGGCTGCTTTAGTGCTTCAAAAATATTAAACTTTACCATCTCTCCATCAGACTCGGTGAAAATATTACGCTCATTCACATCAATTTTTTGTCTTGGTCATTTTAATAAACGACCTTTTCAACAAAATCGAAGCTGAATGTTCAATATTATCTCCATTCATTTTCAAGATGTAAAAGTCCACTGAAAATACTAAACTATTAACTTAGACTAAAACATCATCTATAACACTAATAGGTCGCACATAAAAATGATTAACTAATTGAATAATCACATTAGTTTGTTGCAAAGAATTTAGACTTAAAGCTTGATAAATTGAGTATGGCATGACATTAATAGATGCACCTAATTTTAACATGGCATGCTCAATTTTCTTATCACGAAAGACACAAGGAAGTGTAAACATATTTGAATCTTTGCATTTTTTTATAATTTCCTATTTATCATAGCTAAAACATTTTTATCCAAAATTATTCTCTCCTTATCCTTCAGCATCCTTTTATTTTTTTCATAGTTCTTTCAAGAACTTTGCATATTTTAGAATTTGCTTGGTGACTTTTAGAAGTGGTATATCGATTTCTACCTTTCTAAAGGTCTTTAAGATTTCTCTTTCATATTCTTCTTCTTCTGATTTAGTCAAGCTGTAAGGGAAAGGAAATAGACATGCATGAGTTGATGTCAATAAAGAAAAATCATCTTTTATCTTTATCAGTTGTTACCTTAGAGGTTCATCTTTATTAAGTCATTCTTCATACCTTTCTATCTCCATTAATAAGGAAGATCTAGGTTAAGTTTCCTTCTCACTTCTCTTCATTATTGCACTCACATTTTCCTTAAGATTGACCACCATTTTTTAAGGTAATTTTCTCTATGCTTGCACTTCTAATTTACTAACTAAGATGTCGAATTGAGTGATATGATTTCTTAAGTTCTAAAGACTTGTTTGTGTTTCCTGTTGGAATCGTTGAGTATTAGTAGCAAGTGTTTTAATAATTTCATCCAAAGATATACATGAATTTAAAGATTTAGATTTAGGTTGTCTATTGAAATTATGAGGTAGGTATCTTTGTTTCCCTCCTTATTTTTCATTGCTAAAATTTGGATGATCCCTCCATCCTAAATTATAATATTTGAAATAAGAGTCATATTTTCTTTAAGGTTGACCAGGAAATCTCCCTATCGTGTTAGCTTCTTGAAGGGAGTCTTATTGCTATGTAAGGCAGTTATTTGTAGGATGTTTAAAGAATGAGCATATTCCACACTCTAGTGTCTATTGTAATTGACTTATAACCATTTACGAACTAGAGCAGTTAAATCTGAAATTTTATCCTCAAGATTCGTATTACTTACCTCATTCTTATGCTTAATAGCTCCATCCATCTTTTTCCCAAACTATTGATAATTTTTTATCATGATTGATATTAATTGCATACCCACTTCAGGTGTTTTATTTACCAAAACTCTTCTCCTAGCTACATCTACCATACTCTTTTCCATCAGAAATAGCCCTTCATAAAAGTAATGAATCAAAAGTTGTTCAAGATTTTGATGGTATAGGCAGCTAGCATATAACTCCTTATACCTCCCCTAATATTCATACAATGTTTCTTTGGTGCATTGTCTTATCTCACATATCTCTTTTATGATATTGATTGCTCATAATGCTGGAAAGAACTTCTCCATAAACAATCTTTTCATCTCACTTCATGTTGTCACTAATTCAAAGGAAGATAATATAAGCAATCCTTTACCTTATCTCTCAATAATAATGGAAAGGCTAAGATTAATTTGTTGTTATTTCACCCCTTATGGCTTCATTCTAAAGCAAACAAGATGAAATTCCCTCAAGTGTTTGTGCGAATCTTCACCTACAAAACCAGAAAAATAGGGAATAAGTGAATCAAACCATATTTCAATTTGAAATCTAATTCAACATATGGAAATCATATGTGTAAGGGTTGTTGATTCAAATTTGGTGCCGCTAACTCCCTTAATGTTCTAGTATTAGGATTTGCCATCTTTTCTTCAACTTCTTAGAAATTAAAATCGTTAAGTCTATATTAAATTTCACTTCACCAATCGTTAAATGTATATTAACTTTCACTTCTAGAGGTGCATGACCTTTTCCTTGCTTTCTTTCCTTTCACAAAACTAGTTCGAATCCTAAGAGAACTAACAACTAAGTATAAAAGTGAGAAATCTAATGGTACTTTAGTCCATTTCAAAGGAAATATCCAATCCAATTGTAAAATTGAGCATTGGTCTAAAAAAATAATTTTCATAATTCAAGCAATTAGACTAAAACATATTAGAATAGTCATAATGAATCTCAAATTTTTTAAAATTAATTAGTTCAAACCTAGCATTTAAGTCAAAACTTAGCATTAATTGATTGGGTATGATAGCAATCCATATCAATTGAATGATAGCAATAAGCTTAGTAAAAAAGACTAAACCCTAAATTAAATAATTGAAATAGCTACAATTATTCAATTTAGTTTTATTGTTTCTCATAAGTTAAATATGCATCTTCATAAATAACATATTTGCTACTTATACAAATACTTCATGATGATTACCAATCATTGAATTCATAGATAGTTATAGAATAATCAATATTAAATTAGTTTTTCAAATTAATTAGGATTAATTATTCATGAAATATAAGAACACAAAACAAGAAATACTTGAATTAAAACATGAATCTAAGTTTAGAACAAAACCTCACAAGGTTACAACTAGAGTTTTCAATCCCTTTGAGTCAAAATATTCGAATTTAGCCACTCATGGATTTATCCACCACCAAAACTAGAAGAAAAGATGAAAGATTGAGGCAAAACTATGAAGAAACAAAAGATAATAATGTTTAGAAGTGTTTCGATGTGTTTTTCTTTTTTACTCCTACTTAAAACCTAGTCTTCTTCTATCTTGCAAAGATTAAAACAAATCTAAATCCCTACATAATAAAGATGGAAATAAGTTTCCTAATTGAATTCAAACTCTTGAAATGAATTTGACATTAGGCATGATCTTGCCTTATCTACTGTAGTAATCTATCTACTTTTTCCAAAATTCGTGATTTTGACTAATAAGGCTCTAATTTGATGCAACCTCCACTTATGACTTCCTAAAATAAAACAAATATTAATGTTCCCATTTAAGTACTAAAATATAGCCAAAACAAAAGAGATCATTCCAATTAACATAACCAAATATCATATTATGACATTCCACCTTGACCGTTGACTTTTTGAATTAATACTAATTGAGAACAATAGAATATTCTCCCTAATCATTTTAAAGTAATAAATCTTATATTAATCACAGTACTTTATATTAATCATTGCACTATCTCTATGTGATTCTTGATATATCCAATGACTACCATTTGAGCTACCCTTGATTAAGATAAATCATTAATAGCATCAAAACATAATAATTCTTATATACTTTGAAGATCTCAAATTAAAGGATCACTTATACAATCATCATAATAAAAATTTCAATAAACATACAAGTAATATTCTAAATGTAATTCTTATATCAATTAGTTCAAAGAACTTGTTCTCTACAAAATACCTACACGTTTGTTAAATATCTTCATACTTTAGTCTGTAAGATCGACTACTTCCTTCATTAAGAAGAAATGAAATGTCTGCTAGTGTCTATGCTATATTAATGTCCAATCTCAATAGAAAAAGAACTAGGAGTAATTTAGAAATAATGCATAAATAGAATATGAATCTTATAGTTATGTTCTCATCATAGTTTCATTTACAATGTAAATTTATCTTAACAAATTTATTTATACATAAATTAATTAAAAATATGTACAAGATAAATAATTTCTATAAATATTTTTGACATAGAAACTATAATTAACTCATTGATTGTAAGGCACAAGCTAATGGTCTTCGACACAGACTAAGTCAATCACTTAAGCATCTTATACCATTTCAGCTTAATTGTCATTATAATAAAAAGAAAATGCATCAATACATAATTAGATCATTAATGAGATATAATCTCTTTTACATACCTAATGGCTCTAATGTTTTATAATGCATAAATATTTTAACAATGCAATTAACTATGTCAAGTTCATTAAAGAGGTTCTTAATTCAAATAATCATTTCCAATAAATGAAAAATATAATATGACTTAATTAGTAACAGATGCTACATTGGAATCTTTCCAACTCAAAATAATATTGTTCCATGTAAAATATATCTTAACTAAGACGTACTTTTGTCAAACTAAAAATATTCATATGATCTTGAATTCAAATATCAACTCATACATAGAATAATAAATATCTTTGCTACATAAATTCAAATATCTGAAGTACTAAACATCTTTAGTATATTCT
This sequence comes from Erythroxylum brevipes, assembly GCA_027479065.1. Classification (NCBI taxonomy): domain Eukaryota; kingdom Viridiplantae; phylum Streptophyta; class Magnoliopsida; order Malpighiales; family Erythroxylaceae; genus Erythroxylum; species Erythroxylum brevipes. The sequence continues at coordinate 20,808,832 of JANIHY010000009.1, forward strand.
CTATATACTTGGATTAGAATAAGTAAACAACTTTTATATGTATATATATATGTATATAATTCCAAAAAATGAGTTGTTAATTTTTCATATCCAATAAGAGTTTTTCTTAGACTATGATATCTCTAACAGCTGTAAATATGAATTATTATTCTTTACAAATAGTATGACTTTAAAACACTCCCATTGAAGAAGACAATAATAGTCTCACTAACCTTCCGGTAGACATGATAAATTTACAATCATTTATATGGAAAAAAATTCTTTGATTTCCTCACGAAAATGAATATTTCAACAATTTATAACCTTTCAACTATACATCATGTATATCAATAAAGACATTAGTTATATTGGATGTACTATCATGAGATTTAATCTTTTTCAAATGTCATTTTACTACAACTACTTATCTTGAAAACCATTAATTTATAAGTACGCATTGAAACAAATATTTTATTTAAGGGCTTTCTAAGATGATATCCTAGCTTTTAGATATATTATAACTTTCTATTGTCAAATTTACTTCTAAATTTATTGGATAATAAATGCTTTAACTAAGCATTACATACTAAAATCATTAACTTTGACTCTTTTAAAATTTTACTATTCCATATCTAATATAGAATCATTATAATTTATTTAATTAGAACACAGCCACCATTATTTTTACACGAATCATACACGTTCAAGTTGATAAGAAGGAACTGTAAAAATGAAGTATTGACTTGTATTACCTTCAACTTCAATATTGACTTTGAAAACTTAGGTTTTGATGATTGAGCCTATACTAAACTTGAAAGCATACTTTGCTTTGAAGCTTCATGCGTTAAATTTGAGTTTCAATTTTTAGCTATAATTTTATGTCATCAAATATCGCTTTAATGCGTACAAAATTCAGCCAAATATTTTTAATAAAATAGAAACCAAAAATAAGAAATAAAAATAAAAATCCATAACAAAAAATATAGAAATGAAACTAATCGACATCTTAAATTTCCAAGAATCAATCGAAAAAGGAGAAAAGAGAATAAACTACTTATAGCATCTTATTCACCCTTTACATGTTTAAAGTTTTAAAATTTTCTTTTTTAATTTTTTTAATGTACAGGTATATTAGGACTTTTGAAAATATATGATTAATGAATAAATTCATACTTTAGAACATAACTTTTCTATTTAGAAATATAGTGTTAAATAAAGATAAAAATATTTTATTCTTTGATATATGAAAGTATGATATATAATTTTTTTTAACATTCAAACCATCACAAATATAACTGTTGAAAATTGTTTCTATACAATTCTATGTAAAAATATTCATTAAATTTTGGCCAACTTAACTATGCTTTACTCATTTTGAAAATACATGTTTTATTTCATCTTATATTTAGATAATGAGATACATGGATGTAACTCATTACCATATCATTATAAGATTTAAAGTTTCGAAGTTCAAATAGTATTAAATTGTTATAAAACTGGTGTACAACAAAAAATGAACAAAATTAAATAACTTAAAACAAAAGTAAGAACGGAAACTACTATTATCCATCTAAAAAGTTAAAGTTTAATTAAAAAATTATTAAATAAA
>JANIHY010000009.1:20869034-20879412 GCA_027479065.1 Erythroxylum brevipes
TTATTATAATTTTTGGAGATATAATTGATATAAAATTATAAATTATACAGTACAATATATTAAATGACTATTTTATAATTTAAAAAATTTAGAACTTATTTTATAAATTTGAAAAACACTCAAAACTATACTTAATATTAACCAATATCAGTATAGTATCGTACCAAATCTAAATTTAGTATCGATGCAAGCATAGCATTCGTAACATTGGAATAAACTCTTAAAGGTAGTTTTTTTTTTGGCCTCAAGCTAACCTTTTTCTATTGCTTCAATTTTTTTCTATCATAGTTTTTTTAATCTATGATAACATCAATTTAAAAAACGAAATATTAGGCGGGAAGCTCATTTCTCCCATTTTTGTCATTTGCCGCCAAAAATCGCCAGAGAAAATCACATCTCGTTTCACTCCGATTTGAGTTTAGACTTGAGAACCAGCCTTCCAGATGCAATCCAAACTAATTGCTTTCTTCAAGCCTCAAGCTGATGCTGCCCAGAAATCGGAGATTAGTGACGATGATTTGTCTCTCTGGGAAACTACCCAACATCTCTTTGTCAGTACTTACACGCGCAGACCTAATCTTTCAGATCATTGGTATAGCACTCGCTTTACTTTTTAGTGTTCGTTTTTCTGGGTAGATGAATTTCTTCGCAATTCTTTGATGTTTTAATTAACCCCTTTCTTGGGTTCTCTGTGAAGTGATAAGCGCAAGGAAGCTAATACAGATCCTGTAAATGGAAAACTGTCGAGACCCGTTTCAGGGAATCAACGTTTGAAACCAGGAACAAGGAGTTCTGGGAAGGTGCTTAATAAGAAAAGAAGCTATGCGCAGTTTCATTTGGATTTGGGTCAGTCTGATTTCAATCTCCGTACTTGTTCCACTTGTGACTTTAATTATGCTCCTGGAGATGAATTGGATGAGAAGCAGCATAGATCATTTCACAAGAATTACACCCACGGAGTTCCATTCAAGGTATACATTCTAGAACTTTTTATGTCTCCTAAAGGGCTTATTTAGTTTCCTTTGATTGAATTGAGTGGGTTGTAGGCTTGGAGGCACGAAAGATCTGTTCAAATGCCTAACAATGAAGGTGGGCGTGTTATTTTGGTGTTGGATGGAGACCCTTCTGCTCAGAGAAACAAGGTTTGAACTAAATTATGGAGTCGTGATTTGACGTTGGATGGAGATGTAAATTATTAGTTTTTATTACCTGAAGTTTGTTTGGCTTGCATGAGTTTGTATAGTCGGTTTGTTAACCAGAATGGTACGGTGTGTGCTAGGTTCAGGAGGTTGTAAAGATGATGGAGATTGAGCTTGAAGCTGGGTGGATTTTTCACAAACTTTGTCAGGTCACACTAATTTCTTATATTGAATCTAAAACTTGCTCATTTAACATTATACAGTGGGTTTCTATTTCTTGGATGTGGAAAAATGTGACTTCTTCAAGATAAGGCTGGGACTTGAAATGATCTTTCTAATTTATACAGAAGCCACTAAAGTTGGAATAGGATAACTGTTCTGTCCTAAATGTGATCGTTAAGCTGGAATGAACTATACGCTTCTGCAAGTTTTCTCACCTTGTGTTTCGCAGGTTTATCTGTTTATTTCTTCCCAGAGAGTAGCTGGTTGCGTAGTTGCTGAATCAATCGAAGAGGCATTCAGAGTCATTCCAAGTCCAATGGATGGAGCATCTCATAGTGCTGTTGGAAAAGCTTCAGGATCAAAAAGGAACATTCTTCGGTTTGGGCAAATTCTCTTTCACAGGGAAGTTGCCAAAAAATTACACCCTACAAATGCTGTTGGGGGGTTGGATGCGAATGGAGCTATTGTCTGTGAGGAAGAAACTGTACGTGCTGTCTGCGGCATCAGAGCAATTTGGGTCACTCCATCTAACAGAAGAAGGCGTATTGCTAGTCAATTACTTGATGCTGTGAGGTATAAATTATGAGTTCGAACTCAAGTCATCTGACCTAAGCTTAGATCCGTTACTGCTTGGTGACTTACTGTCGTGTTCCCTTTGTTCTACACATACTATCTTGTGACATACTAAAATACTTCAGTTTTGTTCCACGCATTAACTTTCTCTGCATATTTTTTAGTGGGCAGTTGCCATATATATAGACGATTACCTCCAATTGCTAAAAATGCTTAATTCGTCAACTTCAGGATTGGCTAAGAACTAAAGTTCATTCAGATACTGAAGTTTCGTCTTTCATGTTGAGGTGTTATTATAATTTAAGCTAAGAAGGCATAGTAGTAATTGGATAATGTATGATTCCTTTCTACAATATCTCAAGTAACAAAACATACCAATTTCACCATAGGAGATGGACAATTAAAAGAGTAATGAAATCTGGAGAGATCAATTAATCCTCTGACCTTCAACGTTGCTAAATTAATCTTGGCAAATTGTCTTTTTTTGTTCACAAAGGCTTTCTTCATCTCTTTTCTTTGATTAGCAAATTGAAACACTGTTATATACATGGATGAAGGGAAATGTCATGGTAGCTTAGTTGGCTGGTAGTATGTGATCTTTTTCTTGTTTATACATTTGGGCTTGAAAATTGGTTTGGAGCTTTAATCGTCAAGTCCTCTTCTATTTATGTCATGCAGGAGTAGTTTCAGCAATGGTTTTGCGCTTGAAAAATCTGAGTTAGCCTTCTCCCCTCCAACCTCATCTGGAAAGTTACTGGCTTCAAGTTATGTAGGTTCACCATCATTTCTGGTGTATAAGCCTGTTTCTTTTGAGTGTTAAAATTGTTCCATTGCATTTTTGTACCATGTACTCTTTTTCTTACCTTTGATTTTATTAAAAATTAACAATTCATGCGTATAGTAATGTCACTTTTAAGTTTTGTAGACTCTTTCTACTTAGGAACGACAAGCTCAAATACAGAAAGAATTTGGCCGGCTTGAGTTCAAATATAAATCTGATTAGGTCTAAACAAGTAAATTTGAATTTGAGTTCATTAGAACTTTGAGTATACTAAAAAAAGTTTAATCTCGTTTGTTAGTCCAAGGTTAAGTTTTTAAACTTGATTTTGGCCTGAACAATTGGAAATCAAGAACATCTTTTTCAATACCATTCTGAATAATAATTGATCTCAGCATTACAATGAATATCACAATTACTAGGGATGGGTTTTTATCCATAAAAATATATGTAGGGATCTTCAAAAGTTTTGGCCCATGTACTGCAATGATAGTTTTACTTGACCTACATGCAAAACATAAGTTATGATAAGTATGAAGGCTTCTCTTTCCATCCACAATAACAAATCTGGAATCTTTTTTCCTTTGGCAATTATCTCCAACACGTAGAAATAAATGGAGGCATATAAGCCAAAAAAATTTAATAAAAGGAAGAAATTTAATTAGTCCTAATTTTTTTAAGGGTGATAATAATTAATATTTTACACTACTTTCTTTATATAAAAAATATTATAAAATTATGTTTAATTATGCAATATTTTATTTAAATGAATACATAATTAATAATAAACACGTATACTTTTATTAATGATCTATATTTTGTTGACTAAATATTTATAATTATATATATCTATTGTTGTGGAGTCTTTATATCATCTGGATCATCTACAAGAATTAAAATTTTTTACCACTAAGATGACATGGAAAGAAGATTTTAAGACTCAAATTATTGTGTCTAACAAAAGTAATAGATATGAGCTATTTCTTTAGCTTCTTATTGTTGATATTTTTTATTGATTTGAATTGTATTTGTACTTTATGATTAATAAACATTAAACCTTATCAGGGCTATTAACTTAACAATTATAAAGTTAATGGATTAATTATAAAAGTTAACCAAATTAGGTTTTAATAATAATTATTGTAAAAATATTCTTAAAATTTTTTATAGTGGATCCTAACATGCAACGTGACAGTGAAATCTACTTTTCGATTATTAAAAAATAAATAGTACCACTTTAGCAACAATATAATATTTAATTAATGTATGATAAACCTTATCAAAATTTTCTTCTATTTAGGGCCTTTCTAAATATTTTGAAAATGTTAGGATTAAATTAGAACACTTCGAAACGTTAGACTTCAAGCAGTATTCTGTTATAAATGTTAAAATTTTTAAAACCCTTTTAGCCTTTTCTTACGTATATTTAGATGTATATGATAAAGTTCATGAGATAAATATATATCACAGGATATTAATAGAACATAAAAAGACTAATACATATTATTTTCCTTCTTTATGAATGAAATAGTTAATTTCATAAGCTAAAATATGGAGATACTTAAACAAACATGTGTATATTTATTAAATAACTCATTTACTAAATTGATCCTCATATGATAAATCCATTTGTAACATTATTTGTCTATCTATGAATATTCTCATTGTAACTGTCATATAAATGATCCTTTAATTTAAGATCTCCAAATTATCTCAAATAGAGATTGTTATCTATTGATATTATTTATGGCATATTCTGGTCAATAGTAGCTCAATCAGTAATCATTAGATATAACATAAATATATAAAGGTTGTTGATTGATCAATATATGATTCATTTTCATAAAATGATTAGAGAGAATATTTCATTTTTCTCGATTAGTATCGATTTGGGGAAATCCTTGTTCAAGGAGGAATGACACTTTATAAAATAGTTTATAAATGTCATTATTAGAATCAATTGCTAATGGTGAATAACTAACATGATTAGACTCAGATAGAGTAGACATTAATTCTATGCTCAATGTCTAATTAGAACATTATATAATGAAAAGATTAAATAATACGAAAAAAATCATGCATAAAAAGGTTAGTCAAAACTACTTTGTTATTTCTAAAAATTCAGGTAATCATGATATGATGCTAGATATCAATCTTGATATATGGATATATGTTATTTAATTAGAGAATTAAAATAAATTAAAGGAGTTTAACTTATCTAATCTTAAATATGATTTAGGGTTATAGTTTATATCTATTACCAACATATTTAGGAATCTAATGAATTATATACAAAGAACTAATTGAAGAGAGAAAAAGTGTTTTAATCAAGTTGGACTTGATTATGAATTTTGAAAAACTTTAAGATTAAATATGAGATTTTTGTAAATAAGGACCAATATGATATACTGAATCTTATTTAAGACCAATTGGTATTTAATTATAATTAATTATGATTATAATTTAATTAAAATTAGAATACAATTAAGTTTCAAAAGGTCCAATACTTATTATAAATAGGCTTAAGCTCTAAAGGAGCTAACATTTCTTATTTAATCCTCTTTACATTAGTTATAGAGTTATTTCAATGCATTTTGTGAATATTGTCAAAGGTAGAACATATGTGCAACTATGGTGGTTAAGATGAGTTAATTTTAGAAACGATTCAAGAAAAATGACAAGAAAATGATCAAGCTTTATAATAAGATACGAATTATGATTCATATTTATTATGTTCATGCATTAATCATGTTATAGAATTTAAAGTGGCATTGGCTTGTAAAAAATCAAATAGAAAAGTTTTGTATTTATTCTGTTATATGTAGGATTGGATCCTACCTTGATTTCCCAACACATATAAGCACAATTTCTTGAAGGACAATGGTCATCTTTCAATGATGATTAAAGTGAAAAATTTTTACAGATGATCAAATGCATTAAAGAGAAAAAATCTATTTTAATCAAGTTGGACTTGATTTTGAAATTTGAGAAATTTTAATATTAAACATGAGATATTTAATACATAAGGACCAATATGAGATATTGGATCTTATATGGGCTAATAGGTATTTAATTAGAATGAATTATACTTATAATTTAATTAAAATTAGAATTACATCTCAATTAAATTACTAAAAGGTATAAAAACATATTATAAATAGGCTTAGGGCCTAAATTTTTTTGTATTTCTTGCTTAAACCTCTCTACACTAGTTGTAGAGTTATCTAAATACATTTTGTGAATATTATTATAGGCTGAACATATATGCGACCATGGTGGTTTAGATGAGTAAATTTTAGAAACGATTAAAGGAAAATTACAAGAAAATGATCAAACTTTGTAATAAGACACGAATTATGATTCATATTTTAATGTGTTCATGCATTAATCAAGTTATAGAATTTAAAATGATATTGGTTTTTAAGAAATCAAATAGAAAAGTTTTTTATTTATTCTGCTATATGTAGGACTGGATCCCACCATAATTTCCCAACATATATAAGCATAATGACTTAAAGGACAATGGTCTTCATTCAATGATGATTAAAGTGAAAAAAATTTGGATGACTAGAGCAAAAGTTATGGTCAAAATACTTTCAGCTTTTACTAATCCAAGACTGAGCACTAAATTCAACTTCAATTCTGAAATTGAAAATCTTAGGGGATAAATTGAAATTCGATTCCTTCATATGACTTGTATCCCCAAGTCTCTATTTTATTTTGCAACAAGAATCAATTCAATTGGATCTTCATAGACCAAGAATTTACCAAAATACTGAACTATGTTCAGAAAATTTCCCAACTCACTTTAATTTAATCAATCATCCTCAATTAATCTCAAAAATCCACAATTTTCCTTGGACAGATAAAGGGATGTCTTAGGAATCCAACGCTTCAAAAATCAAGTCAATCGGATGTCGGACAGAAAAGATATAAGCAAAAGAGTGGGAGAGGTCGAATTAGGTCAGGCAAAACAAATGGTTGATTGGTCTGCCAAAACAAAGGGTCGATCGGTCGGCCAAAACATAAGATCGTTAGGTCGGCCAAAACAAAGGTCGATCGGCCAAAACAATGTCGGTCGGCCAAAACAAGATTGGTTGACCAAAACAAGATCGATAGGCTAAAACAAGGTCGGTCGGTCAAAACAAGATCGATCGGCCAAAACAAGGTCGGTCGGCCAAAACAAAGGTCGGTAGGCCAAAACAAAGGTCGGTTGGCCAAAATAAGGTCGGTCGGCTAAAACAAGATCGGTCGGCCAAAACAAGGTCAGTCGGCCAAAATAAGATTGGTCAGCCAAACAAGATCGGCTAAAACAAGGTCGGTCGGTCAAAACAAGATCGGTCGGCCAAAACAAGGTCGGTCGGTCAAAACAAAGTCGATCGGCCAAAATAAGGTCGGTCGGCCAAAACAAAGGTCGGTCGGCTAAAACAAGATCGGTCGGCCAAAACAAGGTCGGTCGGCCAAAATAAGATCGGTCGGTCAAACAGGGTCGATCGGCACAAGGTCAGTCGGCCAAAACAAGATTGGTCGACCAAAACAAAAAGTCGCTCCAAAAAGTATACCTGACTTTCTAGAATTCATAACGTTTTACACAGAAATCCAAAATTCACAAACTTGATATCAAAAGAAAGCTGAAAGGAAACTTTACAACTTCCATGAATAACTAAAAATCAATTCCATCTTTAAAGGGGTTAAAAACCCACTCAAAGTTACTCTCCACTAAAACTCTTCCCAAACAGTAACAACAACTTGTAAAAATCATAACTTCCTATTCCATGATCCAAAAATTGCGTACTTCACATGAATGGAAAGAACAAAAAATAATTTAAAACTTTCGTGAAGAACTTCAAAGCAATTTCAACCTCTAACTAAGTTAATTTTTCATTCAAAGTTTCTGCCAGATAATTGGTCATCCTATACCACATCCGAACTTCCAAATTTCACATCTTCCAATTCTCACATCCACAAATAACATATGATACATCATTGAAAAGCTAGAAAAATCTTCTATAACTTTCATGAAGACCACTTAATTCAATTCAAAATATATCAGTCCAGAATTTGCCTCAAAACACAGCATATATATCCTACACTTAAGAATATTTTCGAAAACAAAGTACAATAAACTTAAATTCGAATTGTCATAACTTTCAATCTCGATATCGAAAAATGTCATACTTTAAGGCGATAGAAAGCTCTCAACAGAAACTACAAGCTTCATGAAGATCATTTTATCAAATTCTGCCTAAATCATCCCAGAAAAATTCATAAAGTTTTCAGACCAAGAAATCAATTTTCTGTTACTATTCATCCCCAAAAAGTCAAACTTTCTTAATTCTCCAAATTCTCACACTTTTACTATTTGTTTCTTGCTTTTTAACTTCCATTTAAATCAAATTGTTCACTCTCAATTTCATAGCACATACACATCTACTCAAAACTCAAGTCATCAAAAACCCAAAATAAATCTTTTCACATCAATTTCCTTTAACTCAAAAACATTCACAACACCTCCATATACAAAAACACTCTTTTCATCCATTATCCTCAAACATATCATGTCAATTTTCTCCAATTAGCATGGCTCAATTAAAACATCAAACACAATCATTCCACTTCATGCATATTCTTTTTCTTTGTACTTGCATAATTCACCACGATTTGCTCATTTAATTTCATTTTATAAGTCAAAATCCCACTAAAAGATCGGGGTCCAACATCATGAATTTTCTGGAGTGAAGCACCAGAGGCTGATGTGAAGAAATGGATTTTGTTATGGTTACATCGTGTTAAGATCGAATTAAAGAAAAAGCTGGAGCATAGATCCCCATCATTAAGCCAGTTGACTTGAGCTCGTTGTTGAAGCAGAGAGTTGTGGTTTTTGATAGCTTGTAGGTAATTAGAGAGGGCAGATTTCTCGACTTTCAACAGCAACTGATCCGTGGAAGTTACCACAAGTTTGGTTTGAACATCTGCAAGAGAAGATTTAGTGTACTGTATAGGTAATAATGTAGAGCCTTGGACAGATTTCAGAAGTTTGAGCTCTCTTTTAATGGACTTCAGTTTTTTAGAACAACAATATTGCTTAGTTCCTAATTAACGAAGATCTGCTCCCAGTTGGCATGCTTCAAGAAAACCAGGGTCTTGGGTAAGATATTTATTGAATCGTAAGGGAAAGTGTGATGTAAGTTGTTAGAATAGGTTGGTGATTAGGATTGGGGAATGATCATAAAATAGGGGGTCTTTGAAATGTGAAATGCTATTGGGGAAGTTAATCAGCTAGTTATCATTGACAACGTCACAGTTGAGCTTCTTTCTTATATGCCAAGTAGAGGATTGTTTAATGGACCAGGTAATTGTTTATTGGACCAAGTAAAGGAGTGACCAGAAAACTTGAGATCGGTCACTCCAATGTTATGAATATATTCTCTGAGCTCATCGAAGTGGTTTTTTAAGTTGTAGTGGCCTTGCGCCTTAGTGGGGTAAAGAATGGAATTGAAATCACTGTATAGGCTAAAGGAGTGACTAGAAAACTTGAGATCAGTCACTCCAATGTTATGAATATATTCTCTGAGCTCATTGAAGTGGTTTTTTAAGTTGTAGTGGCCTTGCGCCTTAGTGGGGTAAAGAATGGAATTGAGCTTATGTTTATTGTAACAAATGATGATTCCGCCAAGAGCGTGGTGGGGATGGTTGGAAAGTAAGCTCCATTGAGGGCCCAAAATATGAAGCTTAAACAGATTAGCCTCCTTTATTTTGGTTTCGAGTTGGGGGGATAAGTAATGGTTTTTCTTGAAGAATAAAGTCACGTAAAGCTAAAAGTTTAGAGAGGCAGTTGATCACTCTCACATTCTAAGTAGGATAGACATGGTTAGGAGGATTGAGCTATGAGGCATTTCTTGCCCCTTTTCGATCTTCTCACTTTAGTAGTTTGAAAGGACTCACTTGGGATTGCATCCTCGGGACTGAAGGTATCAGTTGGTGGAGCTTCAGGGGAATTTTCTAGGGTATCAGGGATAGGATCAAGATTTTTGGGGCTAGACTTGAGGGGGTAATCAGTTCAGTTTTAATATCTATTTCTAGGTTGTCACTACATTGTATCAAGGAGGCCTGTTGATAGTCTCTTGCTAAATCAACAATTAACTCTTAGAAGATGCTACGGTGTTCGCTTAGGAGGGATCATTGTCGTGGTTTGATGGTGGGACAACATGAGGACTATGCATAGCCAAGGCTTTTGTTGTGGCTCCATTATTATGAAGTTCGTTGTGAGCAGTTTCAATAAGAGGCAACTTAGAGTCTTCAATTCCCATAAGTTCTTGATAGTACCTAATTTTAAAGAGTTTGCTTATAATTTGTCAAACTTTTGCTTGTGTTTTGGATGGTGGTTTCCAGTGGTAAGATATGGCAATGGCAACTGGGGTATCGTTTGGAAGCTCTTTGGATATCTCGGTACTAACACATATGCAGGCATAGCTGATTCTTTTATTTCTTGCAATGTAACATCCCGTTACCTGTGGGAAGGTTAGAATGATAAATGTGAGTGATTAATGAGAGCTTAGAGATGTATTTGCATGCTCATGCACAATGTATCATACACATACATGAGAATAGTGAAAATTTTGCACATGAACATAATTGTACATGCATTCATAAATAATTCCGGGTA
>JANIHY010000009.1:20922225-20951540 GCA_027479065.1 Erythroxylum brevipes
CGGGAATGTCCCGGGACTCAAAATTTTAAATTCCGCACCGTGGGCATGTGATGCCTACCCCGGGATTTTCCTACAAACATCAATGCCAAATATAAGATAATCTTTGCTAGGTGATGAAATTATAGTCATGCAGTTAGGTCAACTAGGTTTTCCATTTAGGTCAACTCTAGTTCCTAACTTTTCCAATTAACATCAGGTAAGTCCCTTTAATATCACACTCACCAATTAAGGTCATTGGAAAAACTTGTTAACTTCAATTAGTTATTAAGTGTTGATGTGCTGATAGTAACTGATAATCATTTAAGGTATATACAAAGAGTCTTGCATGCTCGTTAATTATATACTTACTATTTAAACAGGACTTACAAAAGCATCTATAAGTAGGTACTCTCTTATTATTCTTTTGTTCACATGATATCATATGTTATATAATAACTTGTCATGAAGAAAAAATATATCATGTTAAAATACTAAACCTTAAGTTCCTGTAATGAGAAGCACCAACCTTTGAACCACCTATAGAAGAAAAATTATATTAATGGATAGTTAGCCCCATATTGGATTAGTTAATAAGTATATCTTTAAGAATGGGTGAAGCAAAGCATGTGATGTGATTGAGGAGCTCTGTTATAGGCCAAACTAAAGCCAACACATTGTGGGACCAACTAAGACTCCATTAGGTTTACATGCTGTCACATAACCATTTGAAATTCTCCAATAGAATGGATCAATTTAGCCTTGCTTCCATAAAAAAATAATAGACCATTTCTTAATGCACTTATAAATATACTTAATGTGTAGTTTATAAGTTCCATTCACTTGAATAAAATAATAGTTTCAAATGGTCTTACATTAGGCTTATAATATTATATTCATCTAAAGCAAGTAAAGGTTATGAAAGCATACATTTTATTTTTGTATCACCATGACCAACAACACATTTCATATGATTTCATACAAAATAGTTAGCTTGAAAAATCAGAGATAAAAAGACATTATTCATAATATTGTGGGCTAGATACGATAAAAATTGAGAAAACATGCTATACTAACTAGATGATATGTTTGAATATAGCATTGCACCAAGAATAGACAGAAAAATTGAGATTGATTCCTATCCTAAGCTCATATGCAAAGCTTCTTAGCTCGATATATAGATCATTATTATGTTCTCTTAGCCCTAAAGATGGCTACAATGAAAATCAATACATGTATATACTGAAATTGATCATGATACTCTTCATAAGCCATTCTTCTATTTATTATATTCTAAATCATAAAGGCTTCTACATTTCATATTCATCACATCAAGTAGCCCCAAAATTACGTAAAACAAGTATTCCAACTATAAAAGTTTGGCTCATGATTAGTTAAAAGAAACTGAATTCTAGCCTAATTAGGATCCATCTCTATTTAAACAAATATATTAGAAACATAAAGGATGTAAGTGATAATGGTTGAGAATGAAGCATATATGACTTCAAAACCTCACATCAGTCAATAGTCAATTTAATAAATAATTACCTTATGAAAGATGATAAGAGAAGTGAAAGTAAAATAACAAAATTAATCTTCTCATCACACAACTTCTTCTTCTGGACTTAGAAACTCAACACTAGCTTTAGAATGGAAGGACAATGAATGAGGGAGACAACATGGTCAAGACTGTAAACACTTTAGAACGGAAGGATATTTTCCAGATTGGGATTCCACTTACAAAGACAAACCCTTAATGATAAATGAGTTAAGGATTTCAAGAACTCATTTAGGATTTCAAAAGTTAGGGACTTCAAGAAGACTGAGATTTTTTAATAGCCTTTTTATAACATATGATTATTTGTTAAGTTAATAAGTTAATTAATTAAGTTAATTTGTTAGTTAACAAAAATTCAGGTCAAATCATTTGAGTAGGTCATATGTTTTTAAATATTAATTTGATTAAATTTTTTAATTTAAATTCAAGAGTCCCACATTGCTAAGTCAGATCTAATGGCTACATGGGACCCACATCAATATTAACATATTATAAACATATGCTAGGTTAACGTTGACTTGGTGAAAAAATAATGACATCACATTACCAACAATGTCTTTATTAACTTATGATTGAATTTTAATGTTTGTCAAATGATAGGGTTTAATTTGTATTCTCTTAAACGTTAAATTTAAATTTGTCAACGAATGTAAACCTTAGGGATAAATATGCCCTTTTTTTCCATCTCTAATATCATCTAAAACTTCCTTAAAGGTTTTACAGTTGAAAAATAAGTGCTTAGGTTTCAACTTCTTCTTTGTAAAAGGTACAAGTGTTAATGAGATTTAGGTAGGTGATTACGTCCTTTATGGAAATTCTCTTTTTCACTCAAAGCCATAGGAAGAAAGAAATTTTAAGGAAGAGCTTCCTTCTCTATATTATTTTCCATTCTTTTAAGTAGGAACTCCTATCTCAAAAGAGTTCCCAAGTATAAGATTTTGTGTATATGCCAGAATTATGCCCCATTCACCTACACTTATCCATATTCATATTGTTAGGATAACAATTTAGGATATAATCTTTAAAGAAATTAGGAAAATCTTGTCATTGATCCTAGTTAATTCATTCCTTGACCTTAACACTTGTAGGGAGTCTGGTACATAAGAGTGCCATTGAGGGGCTATTACAAATAGGTCCGACTTTGTTCCAATTGTCATAGAGTAAGGATGTATCCTCTCTAATCCTAATTTTGTATATTGGTTTCTCCTTTTATTCATCTCTTAACTTCATAAGTGGCCTAAGGAACTAGGAATGAGATGGTTTAGCCTTAAGTTTCCATAAACTCTGGCCTTTTAAGAAGTAGGGATGGAACCATTTCACCCATAGGAATTCCTTGTTAACTATTAATCTCTATAGCCTCTCGTCAAAGAAGATCTTATAGTTGGATTTTATATTAGTGATTTCAAGACCTCCTCTTTTAAAGGTCTACATATCTCCTTCCAACTGACCTTAGCTTGGAATTTTCCTTCCTTGCATCCTTTCTATATAAACCTCTTAAATATCTTTTCAATTTCCTTAGTTAGTCCTTTAGAAAAGGAAGAAGTGAGAAGACCAATAAGCATACATAGAGTTTAAGACTGATTTAATAAAGGGAACAATACTTACATTAGAAAGAAATATGTCACACTAACATCTCAACTTTCTTTGGAAGTTTTCAATTAGAGGAAGACAATTTTTAAAGAGAAGCTTGCTTGAAGAGATAGGAAGGCCAAGATATTTGAATATAGGGGGTATTGGTTGAAGACCTAAGATTCTTGAAAACCAGTCTACTCCATGTTGAATGTTACTTAAGAGGATCAGCTGACTTTTGCCACCATTAACTTCCAAGCTTGACATTTACTTGAAGACCTTTAGAGATGCTATAAGTATGCTAATAGAAGCTTCATGATCTTTGAAGATAATTAAATCATCATAAAAGAATAAAGAAACTAGTCCAGAGTTTCTGTACTTGTTGTGATATTTATTAGTTTATTTAATGCCTTTCATACACAGGATGAAAAAGTAAGGTGACAAGATGTCACCTTGCCTCGGTCCCCTAACCTCTTGTAATAGGTAAGTTGGCTCTCCATTGAATAGGGCACTCAAAGAAGTTGTTATGATTCAAAGTTTGATTCAATTTCTAAATTTATATGGAAAGTCTAAAGCTTCTAGTAAATTTAGGATGAAATCCCAACTAATTATGTGAACGGATTTACAGAAATCAACTTCTATTACATAGTTTTAGGCCCCTTTTTTTGTGAATATCCCTTGGACAACTCCTGAGCCACTAAAATGTTGCCTCCCCTTCAAAAAAAGTCCCTTGTGACTAATTAATGATGTTGTGAAGTACCTTCCTTAACCTATTTGTAAGAACTTTAGAATGACTTTATAAAAAAAGTTGCAACAAGAAATGGGTCTAAACTCATTCAAGGACCTAATATTATGGACTTTTATTATCAAAAAAAGGAATGCCTTATTAACCTCTTTAAGGATATAGCCTTTCTTGGAAAAAACCTTGGATTGCTTTATCCATAGTTATCTTTATAAATTGCCAATATTTTTTTAAATAAAAGAATCCATTTAAGCCATCAGGGCTTGGAGATTTCAAGAGTTCATCTTAAATATTACTCTCTCTATATCTTGGTTATAACGTGTCTTATTAATCCAATTAATTATCAATTGAGAATTAATGAGATATGAATGACTTTAGTAGGGGTATTGAGGAGGAACTTGAGGATAAGGAGCCTAGAATTTTCTTAAGTAGGAGAAAGTTCCCTTTTTAATTTTAACTTGAGTTGAGGCTATTTGCTCCTCTTGATTTGTGAGAGTCAAAATTCTATTGATATTTCTCCTCCCTAAGATAGAGCTAAAGAAGAATTTTTAAGTTTTTTGTCCCCCTCCTTTAACTATTGGATTATGGATCATTGATATAGCTAAGAGTTGTGATTTTATGAGACCCCTGGCATATTAGAAAGGGTTGGTTCCTTCATAGGCAAGAGGTCCTTTTGTCGTTGATACTTCTCTAACTCTAATTGGATTCTATTTAACTCTTCTTTGATCTTACGAACTAGGCCCAAATTATTAAATCCCCTATTTTCCTTTTGAATTGATTTTAGCTCATCCTTTATGATTCTTAATTTCTTAACACAAGCATATGACTTGCACCCACTACACTAATAAGAAAGCCCCATTAAAATAACATTTATATAACCTTACAGAGTTCATTAGATAATTATTGACGCAAAAAGGAATCTGTTCCTTATTTAAATAAATTTTGGACCAATAAAGGAGCATGGTATGGAAATAGAGAGTTGAAGACCCTTATCTTACTTTCAGGGAATTGATTGAGCTATTCTCCATTGACTATAGCTCTGTCCAACCTTTTCTTGATGTCTCAAGTATTGCTTTGTTTATTACTCAAAGTGAAGGATGATCCCTCAAAGATCAGATCAATGACACGTATATGTTCCACAAATTCTTCAAAATTTATAGTGAAGTTTCTCATATTGACATTCTCCTAAGCTTTTTAAGAAATAAAGTGTAATGTTAGAATTTCCAATGGCCAACCATAGCTCCTGAAGGTGGTTATGAAGCTTTTGCAATTTCAACCAAATATATCCCCCCTAAAACTTAAAGTTAGAACCATAAATAAAGATTTTAGTTTTCTCTTAAGGAAAGAAAACCTCAAAGTGTATCAATTAGTCTATAGCTTGCAACATTTAAGCCTAAGCAAAATTAGAATTAAAAGCTATAATCACCCTTCCATAATGGGCAAACTGTTGGTTGGAGTGGATTCTTCATTTGTTCCTATAGAGTCTTCTATTTTCTTCTATCTATAGTTGGAGTATGTTCTTCATGTGCTCGAACAACTTCAAGGCAAGAAGAAGTATAATCAATCCGAGTTGGACAGACTTATGAAAGAAATTATTTTCGAATTCTTCAAGTGAGAATCATAATCCATTTTTCTTTATGTTCTTAAATTTCTAAGGAGAGAATATGATATCTTTTCTCATGTACGAACTTATTTAAAATTAATTTATTTTTTCAATTATGTAATCAGTCATATATTTATACAAAATCATTTCGTTTAAGGATTAAGTTTGATATCAAAGAGATTAATTTTAAGAATCAATTCATAAATCAAAATTGAGTTTACTTAAGGAATTTGGGTTGCACAAAAATCTAAAAATTAGATCAACTCAATCCAATATTTATAAATAATTTATAATTACTTTAATTACAGTCAAATAATTACCTTAAACTATTAAAAACTAATTATTAGATTTATTATCTAATTAAATTCGTTGTTAATTATGATTTCTATTTTCGTATAGTATTGTAAAAAATAATATTTTAAATTTATAGATATATTTTTGTCCAATAAATAATTTAGTAAATTATTTATAATTAAAATAAAATTAAAAAAGGTGAATTATGGTAAATTTAGAATTTAAATTTTATAATAGGCGGAGTTCAAAATTTAAACTTAAATGTTGAAAAGATTTATAATTTGGTATGACCCCTGTAGTGCGCAGAATGGAGGAAAAGGCGGTGTTAGTATGGAAAATCACGGAGGATATTGAGGAGGATGGAGGATGGACAGGGGCTTTATGATTAAAGCGACGACAGAAAGTGCAACCAAATTGCAATTTGGACGACCTTTTTTCTTACAAGAAGCGAGGGGTTTGGTGGTCCTACACCCTCTTTGAAGATGTCATAATTCTGATTTGATCAACTCACCCGTTTCTAAGACCCTACCCAGTACTACCTACACACTCTTTTCATCTTTACTTTTTCAAACAAAAATCATGAGGTTAGGTCCGTGAGTCTTAGAAGAAGACTTCACCGGAATTTAAGTTCTTACAGAAACCAGAGTTGAGAACTTTACTGATGTTTTTGTAAGAAAAACACGTCAACGCTGGTTCGTGTCACAAAAAAGGCCGCCACATTGACATCCTAAAGCGAATATCAAGTATACATTTCCAATTTTGTATATACTAGTTTGAATTATAGAAAAATATTTTTAAGTTATTTATTTTTAAACTAATTTTTGCTTAAATCGAGCAGACTTTTTACGGGAGGTAAAATTATAGTATTAAGTTTTAAACGACTACATATATGAGAATAGTTCGAACTCACAACCTCACTTAAATAAAAAAGTTCTTTACCAACTCACTTAATCTTGAGATTACTGGTTTGATGTATTTAAAAGTTAGGAGACAAACTGAAAATAGGCAGGGAAAAAGAAATATTTTTGACGCCGACTTGTTGCAAGAATCAGACAGAGGCATTGTGGTTGACTACGTCCTTGGTTTGGTTGGCCCGAGACCGAGGGGATCGTAAATACGCCCGATAAACAGGGGCACTATGGGAATCTAGTTTTTAGCCGTGAACGTTTACGTTCATTGCTCTAATTAAATAATAATAAAAGATGGGTGAAAACATTTAAAAGACTTTTGTTAAGTAAACTTGGCAAAAACCCAATTCAAGAGCTGAAGGAAACATACAAAACTTAAACAAACAAACAAACAAGAAAGTAACAGCTGAAGGAGAGAGACGAGGGACTTGAGGAGGGCTTATTCTCTTCTTCAAGAAATTTTGGGCTTGTTGGAGGGTTTAAGCATCTCTGTTTTTCAAATTTTGATCCATTTTTTGATTTTTTTCTGGGTTATTCTTTTTCGTTCTGTCTGTGTAAATCTAGTGTGGCTTTATTCTCAAGCCAAACAAAGTTTGAAGCTTTTTTGTTGGCTTTGCAATCCACTGATCGTTAGTCAAGGCTAGAGGAGCAGATCCAGAAGCGACCCAAGTTTCTGATCTGATTGCAGCAGAAAAATGGTATTTTTGCATTTTATCTCTGTTTTGGTGTAAATAGCTGCCAATTGAAAGTTATGGTTTGTTTAATATGTATTACGTTTTGGTTTGGCGTTGATTAAAATGGTTGATGGCTGCCGTTTGACTTGGTAGTGGACTGATCTGTGCTTGCATTGAAGCTTTAATGGCTAATGTCTGTCGGTTGCTAGTTTTCCTTTTGGGCTTTAATGACCTAATCTCGTTCACATGTATGTCCTTTGTTGTCTTCTGTTGTGCCATTTTATTCAAGCAAGAAAATGTTTAGGTCTTCAACTCCCTGGTTTGGTATGTCCAGGAAAACTGTTTGTAGATGAAAAGCAGAAATAACATGCAGTTTTTGATCCAGGAACATGAGCATTATTCTGTTGCATCTTTTGGATCAATGATTTACAAATTTGAGTATTTTGTGGGTAGTGTTAATAGTTAACTTTTATCTCCTACTATCTTGATATATTCTGATAGATGCAGCTTATTACTCTTGGGAGTGAATCAGCTTCAGATTGCTTAGGTACTAGAAGCTTGTTGGGAATAAGGCTCTGATTTTTTCCTTTTGGTTTGAATGTTTGAGTTAGCAAAATTAGAACTTCTGGTTTAGTACAACTGCAGCACTTAGTATAAATCCCGCTGATACGCAGGATTTGGAGAGGTCCAATATTACACGGCCTTACTGTCATTCTTGAGATTCTATTACCTATCAATTTATTTTTCAAACTATTTGTTTATTTTCTTTAACTGTATGTGAATGATAGAAAGTGGGAACTATTCTCTAGTTTATGAAGAAACTGCTGTTCATTTCAACATTTCTTTTTGAAATGCGTGTTACATGTTATCACTCATTCTTTTGAACTCTTGTTGACCAACTCTTGTAAAGCTGCATTTGTATCTTATGAAATAATGGCTAGTTTTGTCCCGTTAGAGTATTTAGCAATTACCTTCGCCTAACTAGACCTTTTGACTTGACTGATTTTTCCTTGGTATAAGATATCCAAATGCTTAAATTCTTCAAATAGTTTTTTTAATAGATAATACAGAATTAGGGTAGCAAACTTTATACTCTAGACCTCATATATTTAGAAAGCGAAAGTTTATGCTGTAATCAGGTTACTTTCAATTCCTGCATTTAATAAAATTTTCCATCATTGAATTGTCCTCATCCTGCAATTCAGTGATATGAATATGGCAACAGAGGACCTTTTCTGTTTTCTAGTCTTTGTCGAGTTATAACCAGAAATTCCTATATATTTGTTACTAACTCGAGCACAGACCATTTCCACTTTCATTGAGAAGTAGATAACTACATATTTGCAATGGAATAAAATGCTCCATTTTATTAGCCTGGTAAAGTGGTTACATTCTTGGCTTGACAGGCTGCTCCTGTTAGTCTTGCAATTGGTTCTCTTGTTTGGGTGGAAGACTCTGATACAGCTTGGGTTGATGGTGAAGTTGCAGCGATTAAAGGCGATGAGGTTAAGGTCCTCTGTACATCAGGCAAAACGGTAAGGGTGATGGAAGTTCTGCTATGTCCATTGCATGTGTATAAGAGATATGGTTGTTCATAATTGTCAGTTGCCAAAGTGATAATCAATCTTTCGATCTTGTCTTATTGGCTAAGTTTATGAGCAGTGAGTCAGTGATCAAACTTCAGCTGCTCATTAAATTTTTTTTTTCAAAAAGTACATGCTTCTCATTTAAATATTCTCATAAGCTGGTGATAATTGTCTGTGTAATTTTGAAAAAATGCAGGTTGTCATGAAGAGTTCTGATGTTTATCCTAGAGATGCAGAAGCACCTCCATGTGGAGTGGATGATATGACAAAACTGGCTTATTTGCATGAACCAGGAGTCCTCCAGAATTTAAGATCAAGATATGATATGAATGAAATTTATGTTAGTATTTACAAATAAACTTCATAGACGTTGGGCCTTGATGTATCATGGGGCTGTTAATATTCCCGCAAAAGTAGCTTTTTGTTCTTTATATGATCATATAGTGTTCTAATTGGTGTTAGTATGCTTGCTTTGTTTACATCTTCATCTTTTTGTTGCCTTGTTATGGCTAATGCATTAACTGGTGCCTCCAGACTTATACAGGCAACATATTGATTGCTGTGAATCCTTTTCGAAAGTTACCGCATCTATATGATATCCATATGATGGCACAGTATAAAGGGGCAGCATTTGGTGAGCTGAGTCCTCATCCTTTTGCTGTTGCAGATGCTTCTTATAGGTAACTTGCTTTGTAATTGAATGCTACTTGTTTTCTTCCCTCTTCGGTGTCTGACAACAGAAAATGCATATCTATTCTCAGACTTATGATGAACGAGGGAATAAGTCAGTCAATTCTTGTTAGTGGTGAGAGTGGTGCGGGTAAAACAGAAAGCACAAAATTGCTCATGCGATACCTTGCTTTTATGGGAGGTAGAGCTGCTGCTGAGGGGAGAACTGTTGAACAGCAAGTCCTGGAGGTAATCATCTGATAACTAATGGAAGTAAAAAAAGTTTAGGTCAAGGAGTTTGATGTGGAATAACTTGTCATCTTTACTTGTGCTATTATCCTTATTTGCAGTCCAATCCTGTTTTGGAAGCATTTGGTAACGCAAAGACTGTTAGAAACAATAACTCAAGGTGGGAACATCAATCATGGGAACTTTCTTTGTCTTTTGTAAACGCCTCTTGTACTTTGTGTCTGGTTGGTTCCAGCTCTTATATATTTGTCCAATTCTTGCAGTCGTTTTGGTAAATTTGTGGAGATTCAATTTGATCAAAAGGGAAGAATTTCTGGAGCTGCAATTAGAACTTATTTATTAGAAAGATCACGAGTTTGCCAGATATCTGATCCTGAGAGAAACTATCACTGTTTCTACATGCTTTGTGCTGCACCAGCTGAGGTAGTTATTTTGAGGTTCCTTTACTGAGCCTAGATAGAAAAAACTGACAGAAGAACAAAGATGTGTTCCCTGTGCAATGTGATTTATTTATTTTTGTTCTCTAAAAAAATTCACTGATTAAGTAATTGTAGTCTACATTGTCATTTTGCGGATAACTTGTATGTATTACAAATTCAGTTTCAATAGTTGCAGCCCGATGTGTAAGTTTTGACGGTTATAATTTCTACTTTACCTACTAATGACTAAACTGGACTCAGACTAGTCTGGTATCGACCTTCTACAATTATATTACTTTTGTTGAGTTATACTGTTATTTCTTTATGAACCTCAATCATGGTTAAGCCATGCTTGTTTTGCAAGTATATAATAAGTTGATTGTGTTATTTGTGCACTTTGGCATTGTTTTTTCCTATTGTTAGGCTAATCTTCTCAAGATCACTCGTTTTTTTCCAACTCATATTCATATTGAATATCCTGGTCATTCCTCAGGATGTTCAGAAATACAAACTGGGAAATCCAAGGACGTTTCATTATCTGAACCAATCAAATTGCTATGAATTGGAAGGTGTTGATGAATCTAAGGAGTACATTGCAACTAGAAGGGCAATGGAAATTGTTGGAATAACCTCAGATGAGCAGGCAATTATAATCTGCTTCAAGTGTATGCAATTACTTGAGTATAAAATGTTCCATGGATGTTCATCTTTTTCTATCTTTTTTAGGATGCCATTTTCCGAGTTGTAGCTGCAATTCTTCATCTTGGAAATATTGAATTTGCGAAAGGGAAGGAAATAGATTCCTCGGTGCCGAAAGATGAAAAGTCTTGGTTCCATCTAAGAACTGCCGCAGAGCTATTCATGTAATTGAGCAAGTTTGTTGGAAGACCCATGGATTAGTTTATTATAGTTTAAGACTGCAATCTGTATTCATTTGGACAAGAGAAAAATGCTGATTTTTGATAATAAAATTTGTTTAGGTGTGATGTGAAGGCTTTGGAAGATTCTCTTTGTAAACGCGTTATTGTAACTCGTGATGAAACAATCACGAAGTGGTTGGATCCAGAGTCTGCGGCTCTTAGTAGAGATGCATTGGCTAAAATTGTGTACTCGAGGTTGTTTGACTGGTAAGTTCTTTTCTACAACTACTACAGATATTTTCAGTGTGGCTGTGTTCATGGCTGATTAATGCATTTTCCTACTAGGAGCACGCATGCTGTTGATTGGCAGTATTTTGATCAGTGATTTGCTAATGATTTTCGTATCTTAACTGTGCAGGATTGTGGATAAGATTAATAGTTCTATTGGTCAAGACCCTGATTCAAAGTTCTTAATTGGTGTTCTGGATATTTATGGATTTGAGAGTTTCAAGACAAACAGGTGCTTAACTGGTATGCCTTTTGTGTTCATTACGGACAGAAATTAGTTCTTAAAGAGGACTAATGTTTTCTCTGTTGATCTGTCTCAAGCTAGCATGTGCCTTTAGGAAATAAAGGTTGGGTTAATTTGGATTGTATTTCTTAGCATTTAAAGAGAATATTTTGATTTTGTGAAGAGAATATTTTGATTTTGTGAAACTAACTATTGGGTTACTTGAAGCCTTTTGCAACTTGCTGTTATCTTTAAGCTTGACTCTTTCTCCATTATTAATCACAACAAAATCGGGTATAAAGTTTTTCAACCATCATAATAGGGTTTATATTCAATTGATAACGACGTCAGCTGAGCCAAACTTCATTCTTGTTCAAGTATATGATAGTTCCATAGTCTTTTGAGGTGCCTGTAGTATATCTATGATCCACCAGCTCTGTTTGCTGGAAAACACAATTGCACAATGTAGGTGTAAAATAATTAATTGGATTCTTGGGCAGTTCTTTGTATTGATATCTGATACCCATATAATCCTTGCAGTTTTGAGCAATTTTGTATCAATTTGACGAATGAGAAGCTTCAGCAACACTTCAACCAGGTAAAGTCGAAACATATTTTCAATTCCTATACTGTACTTGGCAGTTTTGCTCTATGTTACATACAAAATCACTAAACTGATAATTGGGCAGCACGTTTTCAAAATGGAGCAAGAAGAATATACCAAAGAGGAAATTGATTGGAGCTATATTGAATTTGTTGATAATCAAGACATTCTGGATCTCATCGAGAAGGTTTGTCTGTGTCTTGCTCTAAGTTCCACTGGCTGCATTGTCACTCTCAGCATGATATATAAGTAAATTATTAATAGATGTTTCATTATTTAGTTCCTGTATTATTGATTTTTAGTGATGGGCACAACACAAAATTTAGCAAATAATGCTGCAGTAATTTTGCTGGATTCTTATCTCATGGTCTTGGGATCTTGTTTCATCACCTTTTTCCCTTTACAAATTTAACTGGTTATTTCGATGGTTCTGGTGGAATTAAACCAGATATTTTTGTGGTTATGATCATTGGATTGTCTTTATCAGTGGATCTATCCACACGCCTTTACTAGGTTTGAATTACATTTGAATTATAATTTTTCAGAAACCTGGTGGTATCATTGCTCTTCTGGATGAAGCTTGGTAAGTACAATGACAAGTTGGTATGGTTCTTTCTGTTTTTTAGTCCGCAATATAAAAAGATGGAAAGAAAAAGACAAAAGGCAATTGTGTTTTCTTGTTTGTAAAATGACTTGATTTGCCTTTTGTAGTATGTTCCCTAGATCAACTCATGAAACATTTGCGCAAAAGTTATATCAGACATTTAAAAACCATAAACGGTTCAGCAAGCCAAAACTAGCTCGAAGTGACTTCACAATCTGCCATTACGCTGGTGACGTAAGTCGGCTCTTTTCTTATATTCTGTTTGTTTAGTGAACATGTATCATGTTTTCGAAAATGTAGAATCTTCTAATACAAAACTGAAGAAAGATTGAGTTGATTGCCAGGTCACCTATCAAACTGAGTTATTCTTGGACAAGAATAAAGATTACGTTGTTGCAGAACATCAGGCACTCTTAAGTGCATCCAAATGTTCCTTCGTGTCCGCCTTGTTCCCAATTTTGGCTGAAGAGTCATCCAAACAATCAAAGTTCTCTTCAATAGGTTCTCGGTTTAAGGTGTGGTGCTCTTCTGCAAATTATGTGCTTTATCTGCTCTTCTCTATGTACATTGTTGAATAATTTTTCCTATTTGATGCAGCAACAACTGCAAGCACTGCTTGAAACCCTTAGTTCCACCGAGCCTCATTATATTCGTTGTGTAAAGCCCAATAACCTTCTTAAACCCTCGATCTTTGAGAACAAAAATATTCTTCAGCAACTTCGATGTGGGGTGAGATTGTCAATCAGAAATGCATATGCTTTTTTCTTTCTTTCTGGAAGTTGAGCTTACCTGAATGATTATCAGATTACTTACCTCCCTTGTTTTCCATTCCAGGGAGTCATGGAGGCAATCAGGATCAGTTGTGCTGGATATCCTACTAGAAAACCATTTGATGAATTTTTAGACCGATTTGGAATGCTTGCACCTGAAGTTCTTGATGGAAGGTATATGTAATCTTACCTCTATTATTGCCTTGGCAATTAAGATTCTAACTCTTGTGTAATGTACTCGTGTCAGTTATGATGAAATGACTGCTTGCAAGAGGCTTCTGGAGAAAGTCGGACTTGAAGGGTATCAGGTAACAATATGACATCTGACGATGTTCTTTTGCTGTTATCTGGATTGTTATCGCAGAAGCTGTTATAGAAATACATATCTTTGGGCAGTCTAATAAACTATAACCATTCTATTGTTTTAGATTGGTAAAACAAAAGTATTTCTGAGGGCTGGTCAAATGGCAGAACTGGACGCTCGTAGAAGTGAAGTGCTAGGAAGATCTGCATGTATTATTCAGAGAAAAGTTCGTTCTTATTTGGCTCGTAGAAGCTTCATCTTGCTTCGTCGGTCTGCTATACTGGTTCAAGCTGGATGCAGAGGTTTGTTATTACTTTGAAGATGTGTTCCTGTGTCTTTCTGCAATTGTCTTTGTACTTGTTCACTGAGTACTATCTGCAATTGTCTTGCAATTTCTGATGCTATTTCAGGACGACTGGCTCGGAATGCATATGAAAACATGCGTAGAGAGGTTGCTTCTCTGAAAATCCAAAGAGATGTGCGCATGTATCTTGCCAGAAAATCTTATCAAGAAGTGTATAGTTCTGCAGTTACCATTCAAACAAGTATGCGTGGAATGGCTGCAAGGAATGAGTTGCGCTTCAGAAGGCAGACTAGAGCAGCAATTGTAATTCAGGTATCATAAACTACAAACTCATGGTGTAGTTAGACATAATTACTTTTAGTTAATCTTTTGTGTTTCTTCTACTTCTCTGGATTCAAAGAATGCTTATCTCTCTGATGCAGAGCCATTGCCGCAAATACTTGTCTCATTTACATTTTATGAAGCTAAAGAAAGCAGCAATCACTACACAATGTGCATGGAGAGGAAGAGTTGCACGTAAAGAACTACGGAAGCTTAAGATGGTTAGCTTCTATCTTTTCTTGTCTTGTTTATTTCTCTAAATAGCTTGTTAAACAAATGGCTTCTTAAGATGGTTATCTTTTATATATCTTTATTCTATGTTCTAAAGTTATGCTAGAACATAATAAGTTCTTACGCTCCTATGAAGAACATTTTGAGCTGCTCGTTATTTTAGGAAAATTAAGTACAGTTTTTTCGTTTGTTTAAACTATGTTCCAGAAATTATAGTACTCAATTGCACTTTCAGGTGATAGCACAGTGATGCCTAGGATTTTGCCTGTTTGTAATTTCAATCCATTGGGAAAGAATTTCTTCCCATATTTTCTTCTCTTCTTTTTTATATATAAGGCTTAGAAGTTCTCCTTTATATGCTTTCTGCTTACAGGCTGCAAGGGAAACTGGAGCACTTCAAGCTGCAAAAAATAAGTTGGAAAAGCAAGTGGAAGAATTGACATGGAGACTTCAGTTGGAGAAACGCATGAGGGTATGCATGATGCAGAAATTGTCTTTCTGTGTTGTTGTTCCTGGTGGTTTAAGTACTAAAACAAAAATCTTGCATGAGCTATTGGCCCTCTGGTTTAATTTTTATTTCATTTACAGCCATGTTTTTCCTTTTTGTGTTTTTCTAGCACTTGTCTAGGCATTTAAGAGATAGGTTTTGTATCAAAAAATTCTAGGAAATGTGTTAGATACATCAACAACTGGCAAAAAATTCTAGGAAATGTGTTAGATACATCAACAACTGGAGCTATGTGAACAAGTAAGGGTGACAAGATATTGTTTTGGGTCTGTATTATTTTATCATCTCAAATTGTTGTCTCGTGTTCTATCCACAGGCTGACATTGAAGAGGCTAAAACACAAGAAAATGCCAAACTACAGTCTGCTTTACAAGAAATTCAACTTCAGTTTAAAGAAACTAAAGAGACGCTGGTAAAGGAGCGTGAGGCTGCTAAAATGGCTGCAGAGAAAGTTCCTATTATACAGGAGGTTCCAGTAGTTGACGATGCAGTGCTCAAGAAACTTAATACAGAAAATGAGGAACTTAAGGTAGCAAAGTCCAGACCAGGGGTCTCTGCCTTCGCTTGATGATATTTCTGTGGCACCAGTATAACTTTAGTTGTTGACGTCTTCTTGTGGTTATGAAGTCTACTTGATAAGTAAAGGTATCAGCTTTGAGATCCCTTGATTCGTTTACATTATCGACTTTTAAGTCTTACATTTCGTATTTTGGTTAGTGTAGTCTACATTTCATGCAATATTGAGTTCATAAGGGATGTCTTTTTACAACCCTTTGCATGTTACCAGTGTATGCTCGCTATTATTTGTATGATCCAGTCTTCATGAACATTTGACATTTTCATTTCAAACCATTTATATTCAATGTACTCGTGGCTCTGATTCTAAATTGTGTCTAGTGTAACAATGTAGGGCAATGTGATTCATCGGAGATTTTGATGGAAGATTGTCAAACTGGATACCTTCACTGTGGTTCTTAAGTTCCAGTTCTGTGTTAAAGATGCATCACTTGCTTTATTGGTTGATTAACACTATTAAATGCCAATGCCTCATTTTATTATATGAATTATAACTTGTGGATGATGGTAGATCCTATCATTCCAAAATATGTTTGTAAACTTTGTTAGAAATAATTTTGAATTTGTGATAATTGAGTGTTTTTTATGCAGAGATGCTCTTGATGCACTTGGCTTGGTCCGGTATTGTTGTAGACGAATGCTAATGACTCATGTTGACCTTATTGAGAAGCTTTTGAACTATAATAGTAAGCTCTCTCTCTCTTTCTCTCTGCATGTACCTGTGTCCTTACAGTGATATTTCGTTTTAATATTGAGTTTCTTCTGCAGCTTTGGACAAATCTGAAACCAGTTAAGTAAACTTCTACATTCACAAGGGCTCCGAAGTTGGCTATCATGGATGTCTTGAAGAAACCTGGGACATGTGCACAGTCTCTCTGTTTTCTGTTTGCATATTGCTTCTGCATCTAGTTTTTATTTCACCTTGCTTGTGGAATGAAGAAACCTGAGATTGAGGCTAAGCTTTGAGTGGATCATGGGTTGAAAATTCGGAAGAGTAATGAAATGGCAAACAAAATTATGGACAACTTGAAAGATAGGTAAATTGAAATGACAAATGTTCTCCACTAGTTACTATATAGAGTTGCTAATTTCAGTTCGTTCCCAATGTAAAAAGATGCACTGGAGGTTAGCTGAATGGCATATAAACCATTAGGGTTTTGTTTTGTTTTATGAAGAGAGGAGCTTAACATCCATCAAACTGTCCTGTCTGATCCTATTCATGCTATGCGTTGCCCAGGCCCTGCCTTAACATTCTCAAAACACTGGATTGAACCATAAGTGTTGATCCCCTTACTTCCCTATTACTCACTATCCACTGTATAAAGGGAGGTATTCGCCTAAAGGCCTGTTTTGCAGCATTGTTTTGCTAATGTCTATGCCAGAAACCAATCCCAGCGTTGTTTTTGCAGACCTGCGAGGACATTGAGAGTTCAATTTTGGCCTACGATTAATGCATAAGGAACTCAGAGTTATAGGATTGGCTTCTGGCATTGTTCGTGGCCCAAAATTTAATTATGATAAATGTGGAATGTCTGTTTGGTGAATATTCAGGGTATTTGAAACCTTCTAATTGAATTTATTAATAAATTGATTTCAATTATATTAATGAGATTGAATTGAATTCACTTTACACTGTTTGAAATAAACTCAATAATATTAAAATTGAATCTAATTATACTGTTTGGAACACAATCAAAGTAAATTCAATTATTTCATATGACATTTTTACCCTCGACTAAAAATAATCTTATTAAATAATAAATATTCACACTTACACAGAGCAAGTTATAAATATCAATTTCATTATAAGTGATATCATTAAAATGAAAAGAAAAAATTGATTGCAAATGACATTAGGCTAGATCGAATTATGAAGACGATAGAAAGCTATTATAATTTGAAAATTAAAAAATGCGCGAAGAAGGAACAAATAACACCCATGAATAAGAAAACAAGAAAACCTAGATATGGTGGAGGCTGCTGATTCGTGAAGAAGGTGGTGTTTTGTTTCTTGGTGGGAGGGGTTGTTTGAGGTGAGAGAGACTGTTTGAGGTGAAGAGATATATAGTAGGGTTAGATGAATATTATTGGAAGAATATTTTCAACGTTCAAAAGAAGAATTAAATTTCTAGTTCGTAATTTAATTATGATACATTTTCAAGTGAATTCAATTTATAAAGGATGATACGGTTCACATTCTTTTTTTTGTTTCCAAACACTTAATTAAATTCAATTTCCCTTTTTTCAGTTCTGCCTCTGCATCAGGAAAATATCAGATTTGCTTTAATCACTATTGGCCTTATCACTCTGATCTTTCTAGGTGCAAACTTTATTCCGAGCATCTGGGATGCTTTCCAATTCACGGGAGCAACGTCAGCAGTTTGTCTTGGATTCATCTTTCCCGCTTCCTTTACTCTAAGGTGCCTAGTCTTAATTTATCCATCTTTGAGCTTGAAACTTCTTAAGTTAAACCTCTACTGAAAACACTATTGGATTTGATGTCAATAATTGTAGGTGATGATATGAAATAAATACTTTCCTGCTTATGATAATAAAGTTTCTGTCTTCTGCCATGTTGAAAGTGGTCCCTAAATCTGGATTTATTGTAATGATTTGTAATCATAGTTTCTACTAGAGATACCTGATATAAATATATAACAGTACAATTTAATGTCAGAACAATCTGTTATGTTCTTGTTTTGAGATTTCCTTGACTATTCTGATCTGATTACACTGTACTTAAAATGTTCTTAACTATATTCAGGGATCGTCTACAAAAAGGGACAAAATATTGTCCATTCTCATGATTGTCCTTGCTGTGTTCTCAAATCTGGTAGCTGTGTGCAGTGACGCTTACGCTGTGTTCAAGAGGAACAAATCTCCTCGTGAATGAACAGCTCTCTTGCTTCTAAACAAATGAACAAAAGATGGACCATTTTCGATGATGGGACCTTACTCAAGTCCATATGTTACTTGAGGATCCAATTCCTCTGGGAAGATCTAGCGAAGTTGAATAAGATAAAAACTTGCAGCATACCTACCATCAATGTATATAGTTGGGTTTGAGCAGAAGAGTGGAGTCTTTCACTTCCTGAAGGACTTCATATTATCTGCATCGTATTTGTAATATCCTTTTTGTGGGTCACAACAGAACTGTAGAAAAGTTGTGAATCTTGAAAATTTATATTGTTTTGCTATCCCTGTTCGAATGTTACAATTTATGAAACCTATTTACAAGAACTGTTCCTCAATCCTTGGTGTTTCAATTAGTATACATGTTTGATCACTAGTTGAATGCCAGTCATGGATTTCCTATACTGGTGACGAATGGCACAAGTCTCCGATAATCCCTTCTCCTTCCGAGCGCACAGTTATCCAGAACCCTGCCAAGGATGAGACGTGTGTTCTGCAAAGCCACCTCCCTAGGTGGGATACCTGAATCAATTGGTCCTTGTGCAGTGGAGATTGAGCCTGGTCCTAACCCTGTTCCCATGACATATTGCAATTGCAGAGGTCCGCTTCGAGCCTTGAATGAGGTTTGAGAAACAAGCATCTTTTCATCGGCTCCATTCTCGTATGCCCCTGGCTCATGTTGGTGCGAACCTGGCAATGAGCTGCAGCTCTGCAGAAGAGCTTCTAGCACACTGAGTGCCTCCCAAGACAATGTGCTCTCCACTAATTGGGAAACTATTGCATACATATGTGGGCTCTGGGAGGCATCCATGGGAGTGTGTTGGAGAAGTGCCTTGAGCATAAGCAGTATCACACGCTGGTATTCAACTGGCCCTTTCTCAAGTAGCCGTAGTAAGTGCCCAAAAGCCAGAGCTGAGTGTTTGGGAAACCATTCATTGCATAATAGTGGTGAGACACAAGCAAGGAGGTTTTCAATGCTTTTGATCTCCCCTCGGGCATAAGCCAAGAAAACGGTGGCTAGTTCATCCAACGATTTTGCTCGACACCAAGCAGTTATATTATTTGCAACTGAGCAAGCCTTTTGCCACTGATGTTGAAGTGGTGAAGTATGTCCCATTGTACTGTCCGCACTGAGTTGCAAGCAGAGCCATGGAAGTAATCCTATGATATGCATCAGGAGTCTTGTCTCTGCGTCTCCGAATATGGAGTCACATGAGTGTATTGTAATGCGCAATAGAACCTCAATAGATACACTATGACTAACAGTTGACATGAGCCCTTTAAGCACAAGAGGCTGCACTCCTTCAAAGACGGGCAAATTCCCACTACAAGTTGCAGCCAGTGATTCAGTTCTTTGAAAATCTCCAATGTCAACATTTGTATCAAGTTCATCACGAGGCATGCTTGAAAGAAGAACATTTTCAGTTGTTCTGTCCCAGAATGATAAGCAGTCAATCACTCGCAGAAATAGCTCAAGAACTTGGCAGTAGACGTGAACAAAATCTGTGTGCATCATAGCTATGCAGCCCCAGAAAAGTTGAGGGTAGAGGATCACTTTTTCTCGCTCCATATTTTCCACCATTACTTGCAATGTCAACAAAATTTCCATGACAAATCCCAAAACTGGAGGAACTGGGTTTCCGAGGCATCTGTGAAGGCATCTAAGGAGTGACACACAAGTATCACTTGTGACACTAGGATGCAATGCACGGTAAATCTGATGGGAGCGACATGCGAGGTGTCTTGATGTGCACTCCATAGCCCATTTTAGAGCCTCACCACCCCAAGTCTCACGAAGATCTCCTTGGAAGAAGATAGCATCAACCATGCTCTGAACAAGGGCAGATAGAAGAGCTGCACTAGGAAGCTCAGTTCTAACAACTGTGGGGTCCTCGTTCTCCCACATCATGCTCCCTCGTTTTGACTGGACATACTTGATCAGGCTAACAACCTGCTGTTTATTCTCTCCGTCATTGTTTTCCACCTCATACAGTTCCAAGTGCCTGCCTGCTAGCGAATATAAAAGATTAACCAGCAAATGCTGGCAGTGCTCCAGCACAATATCTTCCGAACTATCCATTGAAACAAATGTGACATGAAAAAGGAGAGGCAAATGCTCACGAAAATCCTCATCATTTTCATAGGCAATTTCAGCCAGTAGAATCAAGGCTATATCTGCATGTGTAAGAGAATGTTGCTGATGTCCTTGCAAGGCTGACTGAAGTTCTTTGGCATTAACACCATGCATACCAACACCAGGATGCAACCCATCTTCACCAGAGTTTGGGGTGTCAATGAGGTAATCTCCACTGTCCCGAGAAACATGGCGGCTGCGCAAACTTCCTGTAGAACTTCTGACGCCCATTAAAGGACCTGACATGTTCACCAATGATGGATGGAGCTGACCCGACCGACCAGTAGTCACTGGAACAACATTTAACTCTGGAGGCATGGGGCTTAATGGACCTGACACACTTCTCCCTGTCACACCAGCTGTTCGCCAACTCAGACTTCCACTTGTATTTCTGAGGGGACCATCAAGGGAACCCCGGACAAGCAACGGTGACATGTGTGGCTGTGTATCCACAACAGAAGCAATCTGGGGAACTGCAGGTCCCTGAGAGAATTCCAGAACAAAATTTCCATTTGCATCACCCTTACTTGCACTTGACCCAACAGGTTCAATGCTATCTTCTAACATCCGCTGAGCCAACTGGTAGACTAAGTGATCAATTGTACGCTGCGGACAAATTCTTGCTAAATATAAGCTCACTCGCTTTGCAACTGAGAAATATGTGGCAAATGCACCACTTATTTCCGCAGATGCATTGGAATCACAATCTTCAATCCCTTTTGTGATCAAGAAATCTAAAACTGGACTGATATTCCTGGATTTGCTAGCAATTGTGCTCCATAGTTTTTCAATTTCATCCGGAAATTGATCCCCGTGTCTCCATGTAACATAGTAAAGGCTTTTTAATAATCTCTCACTCCAGCCTGAATCCTTGAGTTTCCAGAAATTTAGGTTCTCAATCCAAGGAGCCATGCATGTTAACACTTGATGCTGAGCAATTATATCAACAGCATCAAGTTGCCGCTGCATGATTTCCTCACAGAGAAGTTGGCTTAATTCAGGGTGATCTTTAGCTAGTTTGCAAGATAGTTTATACTGGAATTGTTGGTAAGAATCAGGGAGGTTACCAACAACAGCAGCTCGATAACTCCCAGAGCCCTCGGTGCCATCGTCAGCCCACTCACGTCCAGAAAGTGTCTCTAGCATCTGAAGGGCATCATCACGGATTTGCCGATTTGGGTCCACAACCTTGTACAGGATCAAGCTCAGCAGTCTCTGTATTTCACACTTTGGTATTTCCTGGCGCATGTAGACCTCCGCCAGCACACTAAAGTAACCATCAGCTATAGCAGGATCAGAGTAGTAGCACTGCAAAAAAATTTGAAGTCAAAACCCTTGTGTGCACAAAAAGATTAAGCTTTAAAAAATAGTATCTACAGTTTGTAAAGTTTTTTAGTTACAGAAAAGAAAGAATGCTGATGCTGCAGCAAAAGCAAGTTAGGAACGTAAAGATGAGAGATCTACCACATCTGTTCATAAGTACCTGATCAATGCAAGCTGGAAAAAGATCTAAATTTGTAAGAAGAAGGTTCTTCAAAGCCAGTTTTGCTAAGGAAACTCGATGATAGCCTGCCCTTTGTCTATCGCGACCAGCAATTCCACGCCCTCCCTCTCCTGTGTACTTAGAATAAGATGGA
This sequence comes from Erythroxylum brevipes, assembly GCA_027479065.1. Classification (NCBI taxonomy): domain Eukaryota; kingdom Viridiplantae; phylum Streptophyta; class Magnoliopsida; order Malpighiales; family Erythroxylaceae; genus Erythroxylum; species Erythroxylum brevipes. The sequence goes on from JANIHY010000009.1 coordinate 20,944,750, forward strand.
GTTGAAGGAGAATAACCAAATGGGGCCCTGGGTGCAGGGTCATTAAACAAACTGTTGATCCATGATATCACTCTGCCACTCATTTTTCTAGCATTATCATCAAAGCAAGGCCCATACAAAAGTGAAGCCATTGCGTTCATAGATGCCCACTGAATTGCCTCAATTTGTTCATTTAGTTCTTTATCAAATGAAACCTTGTCTATTGAATCTTTGGATCGGCTGTGCTGAGAAGCCTTGTACCGCTCGACCTCACGCCGGTAATCACTAACACCACCATCCTGCCCCCATGTACCACCAGCATCATCACTCCAGGAAAGAAGATGATCAAACAGTCGCTTTCTAGTTCTGACATCAAATTTCTCAGATTTTGAATCCACAAATTCTGGTGCTAGAGATCGTAAAACTGAAGCAAGTGCATAACGGAGAGGCTGCATTTCTTGAAAGCTCTCAGGTGGCGCTGAATATATCTGCTTCGTTGTGTCATCAATGAATCTGAGATAATGAAGCCTAAACACTGGTTTACGGCTCAGCATGCCAGGCCAGATATTCTCAGCAACAGTTCGGTATATATTTGCAATGTGTATACGCAGTTCTTCGCGGCGTGATTTTTGACTCTGCATATGGGAAGAAGATAAGTTAATCATGCAGCAATTGAAGTTTGAGAACAGAAGCATAATGATACTTCTTCATTCTGCATTTCCGTGTTTCACTGAAATTTATTGGTTGAAATCAAATTGAGGTGCAAAAATTGACAGAAAAGGCCACACTATCTGTGTCGGACAGCCAATGATCGATGATATTATTATTCTATAAATGCAAATTTTTTCAAGATGTCAAATGGACATCATGCATATGAGTTTCCTGTCCTATTGTGTGAACATGAAATCCCTTTTGGTGTATTAACTTGTCTATAAAAAGAGACCAATACATTCCTCCCAAAACCTTTCCCTGCAGTTTGTCACCACAATTAGCACATTGTTGGAAATAAAAAGGAAAATTTCAGTAATTTAAGATAGATCCACACCTTCCACTTGGGCTTGCCCTCAGTTTCAAGAGAAACCTCATCCATATAAGAAGAAAGCTCACTAAACATGATTTCACATGCTTCCAGATGCGAGTGACCAAGAGCCATGGTGGCAGCATGCTACATCAGAAGTCAATGATAAAGTTAAGCGTTTGATATAACTGTTAAAGGAATCAGTATCAACATATTATAGATGGCAACATAGAGGAATATGGAACATGTCCTTAATTTCAATAAAATTGTCAAAGGATCATTTAATTTAAAAACTTAAGCTATTGAGTATAGCTCAGAAATGGATGATATACAAACTCCAACACTCATTGAGAAGCCTGCTAGGATATAAATGTGGATCAAGTACTTGACCATCACACCTTGTGCTGAATCTGAAAGTTTTAATCACTACAATACCAAGAGTAGTGTGGTCTGGACTTGCGATATCATCATAGAAGTTCTGATATCCTGCCAAAGGGACTATTCAACCAAAAATTTAAACTAGAAGATGAGGGTCAAGACTAGATAATACACCAACTCTATCAAGGACGAAGACATGGAAGTTATCTGATTTCTCTTGAAGATCATTTTAAAACTTCTTTACACACTTCAAATTTGAGAATGAAACATAATATATCGTCATATCAACCTTCTCCCCCCCATCCTAATACTCTGATTCAAACACATGACAAATAAAAGGGTTTGCAGAACATTTCCTCACTTCCCTGATTAATTTGTCACTTCCAGCGAAAAGGTAGGAAAATAAGATATATACAGAATACGATGAATTAAAGTGTAGGTGGTTGTCACACTAAACTTACTATATTAGCCTCAGCACCAGATTTTAGCGATGGGAAAATAAGATGGTACAGCTCTTTTGCAGCTGCCAAGCCACCCGATTCTCTATTATCTGGTGGACATGAACATGAGAACATTGCATACATGAGCCATTGATCCAGCTTGTTTTCTGTATCTTGTGATTGATGAGCCTTTCCACCCAATTCCACAGGGGTAATATGAGCCAGACGTTGCACAACCTCCAACCTGACAATGAAGATTGAGTCAAGTGACAGTCAATGCAATCTCTATTATTGCAAAAGTATACAAGAAATTGGCTAAATATAATGTAAGATATATAACCACAGCCAGAATAGAGCTAATGTAAATATAACCTGGATTTTGTTCACATTTTATGCTCAAATTTCTTATCATTCCTTAATATGACTTAAAATTAAACCTTATAAGTTACAGGCTGTATGCTTACTAGACTTCTATTGCAATGAGAAGGAGATAACTGCATACCACATAACGAGTTTCCACAAATGTAGACACATAAAAATAATCATCTTAATGACAAACTGTACATGGTAAAACAGTATGTAACATCAGGAAATAACACATGTAATATGAAGAACATTTGAAATTCTGCTTACTTTGCATCCTGAACAGAGCTTGGGCAAAGCTCAGCAGCATGTTTGACAAGTTCACTAAGGCATCTAGCCCATCTGTTCTTATCAGGACTGTCAAATATTATAGATTGGAGTGTCAAATCAGGAGGAATTGCATCAGATTCTCGTCTTAAATCAAATGGTCGACCAGAATCCCCATAGCACCTCTGAATAATATCATCCTGGGATAAACTAAAAAGCTCAGTGGCCTTTAAATGTATGATCTGTTTACATATTCACAAGATTGAAGGTCTTATGGAAGTAAAAACTGGAAATATAACATTAGATAGCTCAATTAGTAAAACGTACAAAAACTGGAAATATAATATTGAACAGCTAAATTAGTAATACATACCCCGTGTTCTTCTAGGACATCGATTACAAATATCGGTTCTGCTTCATTTCTCAAATTATGGTCATGATGGTCACGCAATGTAACATCTCGTATATCATTTCTTAAGGCACGGACACAGCGCAACAACTCCAATGCTGTATGCCTAATCTGACTATCTACAGAGCTAAGGAAGACGAGACCAACTGCATCAATTTCTGATGCGCGAAACTCAATCACTTCTGAATGATGGAATGAAGATTTCCTAAATGCTTCACTCCGCTGTGTCCCTCGCTTTGCATCAGAACCTAATTCTAGCCTATCATCAATCAAACAAGCTCTCCAATAACGCATGAGTTCCAACAAGCGAACCAATGATGTTTGGATGAGAAGAGGAAACTCATCGGGAAGTCGGAGGGTAAAGTTGGCCATTCCCCTCATAACTGCAAATCGGCGGTGGGGAAGGTACGTAACTATTCGGTTCAATAACTGCACTGCTTCCTCACGGACGCCTGGGTCAATACTTATGCCATGTTGAGGAATTATTTCAGTAATCTTATCACTTCGGCCAACTTCTTCTATCAGGTAGGGTATACACTTCAAGACTGACCGAAAGAGGTAACCTTGAGATTTTTCCTTAGTTACAGAATCTGCAGAAGTACACAATTCATCACAAACCAAAGATGAACAACAAGGAAACAAAGAGATAGAGAATAGCAAGAGCTAATAGCCATATTGGACCTCATGGCAAGTTGATATGTAAGAAATAGCAAAAAGCCATCACACAACAGCGCTGAATGATAATAACACTAAAAAACCTGCTAGAAGCAAAAGTGCGCAGGAATGGCCAATGAGAAGTGTTAAGTAACTGTGGAAATGCAAACCCAGATGCTCTCAGGTTGCTCAAAAGGGAACAATGGCACTTCTTTATATCAAAATGCTAAATTATCCAAAACTTTTGGATAATTTAATCAGAAACTCAAGTATGGTATTTTAAATGAACCAGTTATGAGTCATGGTAAATAGCTTGAATAAGTTGAACAAGTGCATTAAATATCAGCTCAAATTTTAAGGTGGTGAACAAGCCATTTGAAGATAAGCTTGTTTTATATCAAGTAACAATTCTGATTTTGTCCATTTCTGATGTCATGTATGGTCAAAATAGTCAAAGTGATTATACATATCAAATTGACTATTATGGAAAGTAATCAATGAGATTCAAAGAGAAACTTAAATGCAAATGCATTGATAAGAAAAATCAGTTAAATTAGAAAGACATTTATCCACCAGATGAAAAGTAATAAGTTAATATTTAAAGTGAGAAGCTGTGAAGCATGCATTTCATTTACAGAGATCTGGATAAGAAATTACCTATTGTTGTCTTTGAAGAAATCAGAAGAGCTTGACAATAGGTCCTATGACAAGATCTCAAGATTGACTCAATTGCAGCTTTGACTTTGGGTATATAGTGGCCAATATCACGGTCTGCTTATGGAAGAAAAGTCAAACCAACTCTGTTAAATGATCTAGAGAGTAAAATGAAACCACAACCCAATCTAAAAATAAATGGCTATAAACTGATTACGTTTGAATATTTCCAGGCCGACATGCTCACTTGAAGGTGACATAACGATAGCAAGTAAAGCACGGAGACCAATAACCTTTGCTTCACTTGGACTATCTTGCTTCAGCAATTCTAAAATCATATGGTTCATGGCAAAATCAAGGTTATGCTCAGCAATGGTCACACAAAATTCAACAAGTTTATCGTGTTGAACATCTTGTGTAAGCATTCCTTTCCTCAGTACTGTTAACAGTTGAGAAGTCACACTATCTAGATAATCCCATATAAGGTTCGGGGGCTGGCTGGCAGCATGAACACTCAAGTAAAACCTCAAAACTCGATGAAGGCAGTCTAACGCCATGAAACGATGAGTCTTGTCCTATAAATAAAAAGAAAACAACATTACACACTATTTCAAATGAAAAACTATCTATAACTCTCAAGCCCTCTCAAATATAACAACACAAATTATTAAAAAAGACAACTGAGATTTTTCCTCATTTGCATGCATCGTAAATGTGAATTATAAGAAACTTGAACTTACTCTTAAAAGCTTGTAGAGTTGCTCCATGTGAGAGCTTAAGTTTCCATGGAATACTAGAGGATCACCAAGACAAAGAAGAAGAGTGACCAGAGGATAGCCAACCTAGAAATTTGATTCATGTAATTTAGGGTCACAATAGATAAAGAAATTCATAGCTTCTAGGGCTGTGTAGAAGAGATAGAGTGCTTATACTTTACAAGTTATAGAATCAAGATGAACAGCTAATTCACTACGGAAAAAAGAATAAATATGTGGATAAGATGGGAAAGCAAAGCTGTGAATGCAAACTTCAAAAGAAATATGATGTAGAATGATAGTGGAGAAACAATAGCACCCGAAAGGCTAAAGAAAGACATGTAAACCTAATATACAGGAGAATATATGACAAAATATGAACATTTGACATTTGACAAGAGGTCGTTAGAATAACAGAGAGTAACTTGAGCCACTTTGTTGACGACCCTATGTAGAACTTTTGTAGTGCACATTATTATTTTTTTCACCTAATTCCAAGCTACTTGTGGAGTAAACTGCTGTCAGCACATGCAAATATACAATTATTGAGTAAAAGACAGAATAGATAGTTCGATGTCTTGAACGTGGTTCATCTTAGAGAATCATTATGATGGAATTCACAATTTTAGGGCTAACATAAGGATACGGCAAGCAACCTTAAGTTGGTTAATTAATTCTTGTTTAACTTGATGAATAACTTCACAGATAAAAGAAACTTGGAAGATCCACTTACAGCTATATGTTTGCTTTGTTTATCCATCCAATGCAAAAGTTGCCCTCTTATTCTCCCCACAGCTTCATACCAAAGAGTAAGTGCATTGTCTACACCTGAAGGAGGCCAATGGCTGTTTCCACCATCTGCAATTGGGGCTAGGATGTTTGAAAGCATGTTACAAAGTGCATGGTGAAGTTCACTTTTGCGTTTGTGTGGAGCACAGTTAAGAGGATTAGCTTTTGCCACAAAGGAAGCTGAAGCATTTAGACCTCCCTCCTTCTTAACGTGCATCAAATCACAGTTTAGCCCTTTACTCAATGCATTTATCTTGAAACAAAGTTAATGTATACACATGCTCCAAGTTTCAGGTACCGCATCCCATTAATGATACTCAGTGTTTCACTTCGAGCAATGCTAGTGTCAATTCGACAAGTGCTTAGCTTCATGAAGAATCACTCAGTTACAGAGCTAAATCTATGAAGTGCAAGAGAATACAAAACACAAATTGGTTAAGGTCTCAGCACATGGGGGCAGGCAAGCCCAAATGTCTGCCTCCACTTTGATCATGAATAAATAAAAGTAAAAATGCAAATGGATGTATTCTGATTTTGATTTAAAAATAGTGATTCCTTAACCTTCTTATTCCATGACAAATTGTATTGATCACTGAAATAACTTTCTTAAACTTGTCAATTTTAACTGATGATGCAATAAGCTTAATCTAACTTTTTAACTATTCACATAAGCACTTAGTCTTAAACATGACAGGAAGTTCAACAACAATTGTGGTACAGTAGTAAGCTTCTAAAAAATGAGTGGCGAAACTAACTGATGCGGTTCCGCAAATTCACGGGTCTCAAGTAGTACAGTATAATATCGTCCCACAGGGAGTAATTGTGTAAGTATCAGGCTTGGATCACTCAATTAATTGGACTAAGAGATTGGGTAGGATTGGGAAATTAAATTAAAAGAAAATTTAACTATCAAAATAAATAAATGAATAAAACCGATGGCGATTGTGTAAAAATGAGGAAATAAAATAAGAAAATTAACTGGCAAAAATAACACAATCAAGCTAAAGAAAAATTGCGAATATTTCTAGGGGTTACTCGGATGGAATGTGGTAAGCTTCAAGGATGGTTCCACTTTTAGCGCTTTT
>JANIHY010000009.1:21025667-21035886 GCA_027479065.1 Erythroxylum brevipes
TACCTAAATTACCCCTAAGCCATTTTAGTCCTTTTAAAATTCTAACAACTAACAACTAATTCAACTCTAATTTATACACTATAAACCTCAATTTATTCCAACTAAAAGGAAAATTCAAATTAAACCTCAAAAATAATTTAACACATGCTTAAAGCGAAACGGGACCCAACACTATACATGTGATGACAATTCCGACCTTAAACCCGAATTATCACAATTCCGCAATATCACTCTAATCCATAGCAATTCCTAATACCATAATTTAATTGACTATATTCTCATCAATCACTAACTAATCCCAAAAGTCTCCAATTCAAAAACAAAAACCTTAACATTCCATTTTCAGAAAACAGCTTCCTCGCCGTGACGTATGTCTCCTCGCCGCGGCGTAACATTACGCGTACGTCGCAACGTATACCCTCACTCGTCGCGACGTGTGAGAATCAGACGCTCGTCACGGAGTGCGCACCCGCTCGTCGTGGCGTGAGACCAGGTTTGACTCGTCACGGCGTATAATTAATTTATACGTCGCGACGTGTACACAGAAAAGGCTCGCCGCAGTGTGTTCATCACACGTCGCGACATGCGAACCCAGATTTGCGTCCGAAACCAAGAAATTCTCAGTTATGCAAATTCAAATCCATTCATTTCAGTCTAAAATACTCCCAATCAACTTAATACACTACAAGCAACTCATTTCTAAGCTTAAATCCATTAAATAACTATCAATCATTATTTACCCAAAATCAAAATCACATTTTTCCCAAAACCTATATCATTCGAAAGTTCCTAACTTCTTAACAATTTAATACTTAATTCCATGCTCAAATTAAACTGTGTAAAGCAGAAAGGAACAATGACTTACTTGACTTAAGCTTTAACTCCTTTGAAAACCACTTAAATCTCCAACTTCCAACTCAATCACCACCCACGATTCTCTCCCATTTTTCTACCAAATGATTTCTTCTCCATTTCCAAGGCTTAAGCTAAGTAGGCAATGATGATTGGAGCAATTTAAGAGAATAAAAATGGAAGGAAGCAAGCCCACTAATGATCCACGAAGAAGAGAAGATGAAGGTTCTTTCAAGGGAAGAAAACAAGCATCGTGGATCATTTTTCAAAGGCATAGGTTTATATATTAAAGGATTACTAAGGCTTGTTTGGCAAATTCATTTGCCACAAATCCAATCCGAACAACCTCAATCCAATTTCTAATTCTAATCTCTCCCGAATTCCAATGGCTAAACCCTAATTCCTCAAGTCACATTTCTAATCTGTCCATGCCATTGGATAATCCATTTAGGAACCGGAAATTCAATTAACTAGTCATTGATCAATTTTTCGGTCTAGGCCTATTGCTCCGAAAATTCCAAAAAATTTCCTATAAATTCTCAAAATTAGAAAACATCTAATCACGTACTCCAATTTCATAATTCAATTTCCTAAAGTTCAATTTGACACTCCAATTCACTAATCAAAGCACAAATAATCCTTAATAGTACAAAATTTCCAATTCCACAATCAAGTCGGAAATCTGTCATACATGCATGTACGTACATATACTTGTGCAATGCTGAACATTTACCAATGAAGTAGAGGCTATAAATGCGTATGCAAAATACATATGCAAAATACGTATGAGATGAACTGTACCCATCCTATTAGTGACGGGATGTTACATGAAGTATGAGACTTTCTTCTTCAGCAGACTTAGGAAGGTATGCTTCACCTTATTGCTTCCTTTTTATGATTTTTCTTTATGTATTCTTTCCTTTTTATTTTTGCTTGTTCTTCTGATAGTTTAGTGGTTGCTCTTTTACTTGTATGCAACTGTGCCTTTTATTTCGGATTTTCCTCTCTAGTTCGATTTGTGCATAAGCATTTACTATTGCATACTAATTTTGAAACATTTTAACTTTGACTTTGAAAACGTTCCTTGAGGTTTTTTATTAGTAATGCATATCCCATCAAATGTTAAACTTGATGCTACTGAACTCAACTCGATAAGTATAACCTCAACTTTCAAGCTAGTTATTTTCGCCTCTTTGTCTCTACAGACCCTTCTTACCATTCAAGCCCTAGTCTTTTGTAGTCATCATTTTTGGGTAATTTTTTGCATCACTTTTTTATTGTCACATCTGCATGTGGGTCTACCAGAAATAGCCTCTCTACTATATATGAGTAAGGCTGCGTACTATCAGACCTCTCCAAACTTCGCTTTATTGCGGGACTTCAGACTGGATGTGACGATGATGATGATTCAATCGCCTTGGCCAAGGTCTTGAAATAACCATTAAGATTAATGACAATATAGAGCTCAAACTCATTACTTAAAGTTGATGAATCCCACCTTGACCCACCACTAATTAGATATGTACTTAATTATATCCAATGATCATTTAATTAGCATTTTTACATACTAGGTGTCCGACGTCAAAACATAATAAGTAACATATTAATTACTGTGATGATCTCAGGTCAAAGGAAAAATATACATTTAAATCCTTATGAAAATATCTCACTTAACAGTTCATAGATAATATTAACCATTGAGAATTTTCAATTTAGTTAGTTCAATAATCATATCTCTATATGCATCATCTATATATATGTAACTTAATAAATGAGATCTATTAATATCCATCCAATAGATATTATTACATACATATTGATCTAACCAGATTATTAAAGCCCTTATTTTGATGATTATATAATCAAGAACACTTTTAAATTAAACCCTAAAGATTTTACTCTTATTATCATAATCTCTATTATAATGACAAATATATAAATTTAATTAAAAACTTATCATATTAGAATAAAAATTAATAAACATAATATGATAATATAATCATTTATCATGTTATTAAATAAAGTTAATAATTACAAAAACAAAAATTTTCAATATATTCCGTGAGGATTGTCATGGACATAATTCGAACACTCTCCACCCTAATGCTAAATCTGCCAACCAAATTTCGTCGCCTCCGAAAAACTTCTTGTTCCCAAGAGCGTGTTGTTCTAACGTTTGCAGAACTTCTATGCAATCCCTTGTTGCCTTCTCTTTTTTTTGCTCCAATAGTTTGAAAGAAGGTAAAGAACGGTCCTCTCTACAGTCAAAAATGGCACGCAAATGCATAAAATCCTTAAAAGAGTAATTTTATTGTAATGCATAACTTGGGAAAACCAAAAGTTGTTACCTTATACTCTCCCAACTTGATCCAGAATCTAGCTATGGCTCTCTCATGAGGATCTTTTGGAAGCAATGAACTATGTGGCCATGCCTCTTCTATGCGCTCAAGAATGACAGCAGATTCTACTATTGTCTTTCCACCGTGAACTTGAACTGGGATCTTTTTGTGTACAGGGTTGCTTCGTAGAAGCAAGTGGCTTTTGTTTGAGAGGCCCTCTTCTACGTATTCGTAGCTCACTCCCTTATGCTCCAGTGCCCAAATCACTCGGTAGCTGAACGGGCTAGGTCAAGTTCCTAATAGCATCAGTTGCTCCATTTTGTACAAGTAATGTACCTTTCTTCCTCCCCAAACGAGTATACTTTTACCTGGAAGAGAGAATTTGTCAAATATTTGTTCTTCCATTGCCTTGTTAAAGCAAGTTGAATTTGCCCATGTTGACTTTTCTTTGTCATTGTAAGTGGCTATAGAAAATTCATGTGTACAGATAAAAAAGACAGTCTAATAAGTCATGGACTGATTAGGAAGGATACCAGAGACAGATATTGTTGGCAGCACGAAAGAGAGATCAATAGGGTAGAAAGGGATAGAAAAACAAAAACTAGGGAACCTGAGTCTTTCGACAAACCAAACATTAGCCAAAGTGTCAGTACTAAACATTAGCATTAACCAAGGTCACCTATGGGAGAAGCTTGCAATGGGTACAAATTAAAACAAATCGACAAATCAGGTCAAAAGCTAATGAAATTTTGGTAATTTACAGATTTTGTTCATCATGTAAACAGTCTCAATTTCAGTTGACACTACCCCAGTTGTAGAGACTCACCATCATATCACCACGGTTAATTTAATTTCTAAACAGTTCAAAAGGGGGTTCGCATCGTCTTTAGGGAGATTCCAAGGCGTAGGTGAGTTGATGAAGAACTCTTCTGATTTAAGTGAGGTCGCAGGTTCGAAATTTTCTCATGTATGCAGCTGTTTAAAATTTGGGGTCAAAATTTTACCTCTTACAAGGGACTTATCCGACTCGAGCGAGAATTAATCCAAGTATAGATGACTTAAAAATATCTTTCTATAATTGAGATCCGTCTAAAAGACCTCGTGAACAAAAAAAAAAAAAAAGAAGAGTGACATGTTCCTTTCTATAATTTGGATTTCTTGGGATAGTAACCAAAAAAAGATTTAAAGATTAAGCAAGCAATTGCTAAAGACAAAGCAAAAGTCTACATTTGTTGATTCCCACCTAAACCTCTCGGTAGCACTGGTGAATTGTAGAGCCCAATATATTTGGGGGTAAGCCTACTCCCTATTTTAAGCCGTGGCAGTGTAACGATCATCCAACAAGCCAAGCAACTGCTTCTTACATTTCCTGATACCAAATCTAGTCGTAACTGCCTTCGTAGCTCCTCCAAGTTTGGAAAGTTTTCCAGTTTCTGTAGCCATGGCTTCTTTCATGGCCCATGTTTCTTTCAACACTCTCAAGCCTCCTTACCTCCGTCATATCAAGCCGGGCAGCAACTACTTCAACTTTTGCAGAGAAGTTACCAATCACAACCAGATTACTTTCACTTGCATTACCGGTAGGAGACATTGGAATAAGCCAAAACCTTCCACTATCACCTCTTCTGCAGCTAACAAGCCCTCTCCTTCTTCCGAGATCAGGTGGGTCTTGTCATCTTCTTCCCCTTGTTATTGCTTTCTAATTTAAGACTTCCTTTTGTCCTGAATTCAAATGGATTGGCATCAATTGATAAGAAAATTGCACATATAAGAATACGGAAATCGGTTCTATAGAAAGATGTTGCTTTTCCAGGATTGAAAAATAGATAATGCTTGCTTCTTTGGACTAAGATGGGATATGGATAAACTTGAATGGCAGTCATTTTATTTTCTGTAAAGCGACAGTCATTTTAGTTACCTCTTTCGCAACTTTATTTTCTGCAGTAGTGCATTGGACTCCGAAATGAATGACGAAACCGGCTAACCGATCCAACTTTCATGTTTTTAGTTATTATGTTAGCATAGAAGTTCCTTTAAAGTTTTATGGGGACTCTGTGTCTGTACAAACCTTGGGCTGCGACATTGTCCATCACTATCATTGTTACAGCTACCATCCTCCAAATTTATTATTGTGAAATGCATATTCTGGTAGACCTATTCATCATACATGGTTCTTTCTAAATTTTCTTCATATGTTTGCATAACTTGTACCTGCCAACTGAATAGTACTGTCCAAAGTTTGCTCTGCAGAAGGGAAGATTTTTTATGACTCTGGATTGAGGGTAGGTCGCCGAATGAGTTTTATGCAGAGTGTTGGAGGAGGGTACAAAGATTACTGTGTTCATTAATTAAAGGGACTTTCATACATCTATAAAAATGTAACTGTCACGTTTTATCATTCTAATCCTAATGTTCAAGTATCTGCTTGAAATGATATGAAAAGTTTTTAAAATTCATTTTTCAAAATGCAGTACTATACATTACCCTGTTCAATTTCAGCTCCTATGAGCATAAGGTTATACATTACCTAGTCTACTTGCTTGTGCAATTTTGACCAATCCTCTTAGAAACAATGGTTATGGAATTTACTATCTTTAGGAAGTGATTAGCTTTTTAAAAAAAATTTCTGATTCTTCTCAATTGCCTCTTCAACTTTGCTGTGTTACTCAGTGCCTCTCCATTCAGGTTCTTTTTAAGTGATTAGCTTTTTAAAACTTGTTCTGATTCTTTGCTATTTCCTCTCTGACTTTGCTGTGTTACTCAACGCTTCTCCTATCAGGTTCTTTTTACCAGTGGAGCTTCCTTGTAATCATTCTTTATTTTGTTCTTCAGCTCCACAGCAAAGATAAGGAGTGAAGTTCTCTCTCCATTTCGATCTGTTCGGATGTTCTTTTACCTAGCTTTTATTGCAAGTGGCACTCTTGGAGGATTGATCGCAACTACACAATTGATTGCCGCACTAAATAATCCATCAAGAGCAGCTGAGGTTACCGAAATATTGAAAGGTCTTGGCATAGACATTGGAGCAGTATCTATATTTGCATTCCTATATTCTAGGGAAGATAATGCTAAGAAAGCACAGTTGGCTAAGCTTTCAAGGGAGGAAAGCCTTTCAAATCTTAAGCTGCGGGTGGCCGAAAATAGGATTGTACCACTTGGCTCCTTGAGAGGTGCTGCTCGTCTTGTAATCTGCGCTGGTCCATCAACATTCATTCTGGAGTCTTTTAGACAAAGTGAGCCCCTCACTCAGAGTCTGTTGGAGAGAGGGGTGCTTGTGGTGCCCTTTGCTACGGATGGTAATTTGCCCACTTTTGAGTTTGATGAGAGTGAGGAGATGAAGGAACTAACGGTAAGAAGGAAGAGACTCTGGCAGCTGGCTCCTGTATACGTTACTGAGTGGTCTTCGTAAGAAAGAAAGTTGTTTTAGTTTCTTTCAAAATTCTCTCTATCTCTCCCTCCCTCTCATTTCCTTTACAATTCTATGGGCAGGTGGTTGGATGAACAAAAGAAACTTGCTGGCATATCCCCTGAATCCCCTGTGTATGCCGTTTGCTGTGCAATTATTGGTTGTACCAACATATGCAACAATTTCTTATGTAGTGTGAATTAGTGAATACCATAACTTGCTACGCCATGAGTTTTATGAATGCACTGCATCACTACTCTATTACAGGAATGTGGAGCATGCCTATAATCTTTACAGACCATTTCCTTTTCCTATTTTCTCCTGTGAAAATTATGTTGATGTTTGTCTTAAGAAACTTCCTTACTGGTGTTTATTTTACAGGTATTTATCGCTACGTTTGGATGGTCGTGTTCGTGGTAGCGGGGTTGGTTATCCTCCTTGGAATGCTTTTGTGGCTCAACTGCCACCAGTAAAGGGAATGTGGTCGGGTCTTCTTGATGGCATGGATGGAAGGGTTCTTTAGGGGAAGTTGGGTTGCATACTTGCACTTCTGTTCTAGTATCATATTTTTGCAATTTTTTTCTTCAAATTCTGGTTTAGCTTTCATTTGAGGCCTTATCAGCAGAAAAGGCTCTTAAAATTTTGCTCTTGTTATGTTTAGATCATGGTAGGACAAAGGTACGATTTCAACGATAGGACATACACGCGAGCAAATGGGCATCACCAAGAACTGTACTCAGTAGTTGATTTTGAATTTGGTCCTTGTTTAAGGCTTGTCCTGAAGCAACTTATCTTCATGTTTATAGCAATACTGGCCTTAGTTTTGCAGGCTTAGAAGCACAAGTATTAGACTCTTTAATTCTCCTTGTCTCTTCTTCATCTCTCCCTCAGATAAACACATGAGAATGAAACAGAGCAGAATGACATTGATGACAATGGTGGATTCTAGATTTACTGCAACATAAATAGTATCACGTAAGCCACGTCAATAAGCTTGTCCACTAATGCGTCCTTTTAGCAGGCTTCTGATGACGAGTCAAAAGAAAGATGTTTCTGCTACAAATTCCTGTTCGTCCTTAAAACAAAGCAAATAGCCCAACATTGAGCATAAGGTAGGGGTTTCAGAATTGGAGCTTTTGAGTAAAGGCACATCCGCAGTCCGTTCATTGCAAATGGAATTGATGCCAGTCGGAATAGGTGGTCTACAGCATATGCTTTGTTTCTCCAGTTTCTTGCTGAATTTAGTTCTGAACCACCTCCAACCCTCCACTGATGACCTTATGCATTTGTCAGTTGTTAATGAAGAGACGACATTAATCTTAATCTGTCTGAACCTTCATTTATAGATTTCGTTCTTTTAGCTTTCTACAACAATTCCACATTTGCTTCCAACATATGTACTTTATTTGTAGAAATATCCAACATGAAAGATTGGATTTGGTTTTCAACCTCTACTTTGTCTGTTAAGGCTCCACTTGTAGATGAAACCCGGTTAAATATCCACGAATTAGAATAACAGTTGTTAGCTATGCCATGTTGCTTGTCCTTTACTGGAGTTTGGATTGATTTTTCGAAGGTAGGAGGTACTTCTACCTATATATTAGGTTCAAACCTAAGTGAAAGGACTCAGTTCTTTTTTGCTTACAGTTTCAGTTATGAGTTACAGAAAATGTTTTCTTTCGAATCGACATGCACTCTTTGAACCTATAGGTAATCACACTGTTAGTTGAACAAACTCCAAATGAGCAGTTACTGAAAACAAGAAGAAATAAGGCAGAATCACTACGGAGTATGATAAGCATTCATAAACAGAGACAGAAGTAAGCTTCGAGAGTGGGATAATAATAATAATAATATCAACTTCAAAATTATAATAAACACAGACTGATTCACACTCATTTAACTTCTACGATTTCATCCAAGGCATAGTTGTTCGTAGATACATTTGCATAATTAACCTTGTCGAATCGAACAACAACTGGATACCGAGTCTTGGGATCCTGTCCAATAAAGTTGGAAGTTGAGAATCAAGAAATATACTCGTAAAAGGAAATTACAGAATAAGAAATATCTGACCTGATCAACAGCTACAACAGATCCAATGCCATTGAACCAGTAGGACTCCCTCCTTAGAATCTTAACCTGAAGAGAAACACAAGCTCTCCGTAAACTGCAAGCATATCAATTTTATGCAAGACTTAACTAAAATGAAATTCTTCCCCAGTGACATTGTCCTGCGACGTCATTAAGAACCAACGTCATCTCTCTTATCTGTCTATGTAATAATAAGCTATAGATATAATCATCTTCTGTTTTTTTTTTTCCCCCCTCAACTGGTATGAAGCATTATCCTGCCATCAATCTTAATGTGCTTAATTATTCACTCAAATATGAAGGCTATGGAAACCGACTGGACGATATTTAATTTAATACACAGGTTATGCAAAGAATATTATATGCTTCTCAGTTATCATAAGGAAGACCAACGAATACTAATAGCACCTTAAATTTAAGATTTTTAGCATTCAGCAGAGTACGAAGTTGCAAAACTTTCACAGATGGGAAAGAAAGGAAAAGTATAGTCTCCAACTTTTGATCGCCTTCATGGCGACTATACCTTGAGCACTTGTTTTCAAATACGGAACTGTGACAAGGCGGCAACTTTACCTTGGTTCCTCTCTTGGGTCCAATTGGCGGTGGCTTGGGTTTTGGAGCTTCAGGTTCTGCCGTCGGAGCAGCTGTGGTAGGGGGTGCTGGACCTTCATCGGAGGCTTTTACCACAAGTCTGGAACTTCTGGGGTCGAACTTGGAAGAGAAAAGAACCATGTTGGTCTTGGAACCTGAGTTTGTGTTGGTTGCAACATTAGGTGTCAATACAAAACCTGAAGCAGCCGACGCCATGCTGCAGCTCGCCATGTTCTAACACTAATTTTGGCAGAAAAAGAAAAGAAAAGAGACAGATGACCGGTGAGATTGAGAGGCTTTGAATTCATGAACACAGTTTTTCTATGTTCTCACCCAAGAATTATCTCATCTTTGGAAACTAAAGTCAATCGTTTCCTCCACTAGAATGCTGCCACTTAGGCATATCCCCTTTCCTTTGGATAATGTGTTTACACGTCATAGTTTGTTGGGACATGATCCAATTTTCAATACTCGGAGTTAGAATTTTTCTTTTCGTAAGACATTTAAGTAATGATTAATTCACGTATAAATGGTTTAAAAGTATTTTTTATAATTAAGATCTTTCTACGACATCTGCTAAAAAAAACTGCATCAATATTTAATCATCGATATATGATAGTAAATGATAAAAAGACATCTACTGTTTTTGGATTTGGCATGATGCTCAAGAGTCAGGGTGGCCTGGCTGATGTTTTTGAAAAAGTTAAATTGGTAAGGAATGAAAAAAGGTTGATCTGTATGGCTGATATTTTTCGAAAAAATTAAATTAGTAAGGAATGAAAAAGGGTTGATCTATATTATTATTGTAAGGATAGTATTTTGATAATTTAATTTCAGGAAATATCAATGTTTTAAAAATTGGACTGGTGATTGAACTGAAGAAGCAACTGATTTAAGGGTTAATGGTTCAATCGGAATTCAACTGTGGTCGAACCAG
>JANIHY010000009.1:21061463-21074570 GCA_027479065.1 Erythroxylum brevipes
AATTATAGATATACCTTTGTTAATTAAGATGAGAGAGAAATGAAACGTTAATTTTGCCTTGAAATTGTGATCTGTATAATTAAGATGAGAGAGAAATGAAAGGTTAAATTTGGAAGAAAAATTATAAACATGCATACAAAGTCAAGAATAATACTTATTTTGAATAATTAAAATGTATATAAAACGACACTTATTATAAATCGGAGGGAGTAATTTACTAACTTTTTTAATAAGTGTGCATCTTTCTAAAACGACACTTACTTTAGATAGAAAGAAGTATTATTATTTTTGTAACAAAACATAATGATTGCAAATTTGCAACCAAACTTCCCAAATCATTACAACCGCTCCCCTTTTGAACTCATAAAACAGTAAAGCCAACACGTGAGTTTCATCCTCTTAACGTTAACATTTGGTTTACATGTTCTGTTCTGTTTCCGGTCCACAAACGCCTAAATTTAGGCAATGTTACAAAGTTAACAGGTCAATGTTAGAATTATCCGATAGTACAAGGGCCAGTTCTAAAATATCACTTTTTATCTTTTATTTTTTCAGGCCAACGCTCTCTCGCGTAATCCAAACTAATAATTCAATCGAAGTTAAGCAGACAGCTCTGAAGTCCGACAACCTGTCGGTGAACAAAAAGCCAAAACCAACCCAAGCCCCCACACCCACTCCACTCTCTCTCTCTCTCTCTAAACACGTACTGTCAATTCAGAACTGCAGATCTCTATCAGACGTCAGCTCCCGGAGAATCTCCGGCTGCATTGTCGCCGGGAATAGAGATTCCGGCACCCGCTCATCCTACGCTCTCTTTCTTCTTCTCGCTAAAGTTTTGTGGTTTTCCTTTCTGTGTCAGTGTTTGTTGGGAAAGGTTTGCTATCTTTTGGAGTACAAATTTACTTTTCCTTTACAGAACTCCACTTTTTTCCTTGGTTTTATGAAAAATGTCTTCTTTTTCGAAGTTCTTTGTTATTTTTTTATTTTTTGTTTCTGTTACTATAAAATTGCATTTCTTGCTTTCTTTTTGTCTGATTTATCTTAAGCGCTCCCAATCTCGTTGAAGCTTTAGAGGTCTCAAGTAATTTACCATATAAAATAAGTAATTCTTCTCTTGACTTATGTTATGATGATGGTGAAAGCTTGGGCCTTGGGACTCAATTTGGGTGAATGCAGATTATATCGATGGTTGGGTTGTGTCTTTTGTTAACTTTTATCCATGTTTCATGCTTTTTTTTTTTCTGGGTTGGAGATCAGTTGAGCTGATATTGGATTTGTTTTCTTGGGAACAGTTTTAACGCTGATTGTGATGGATCGTGAGAGAATATCTCGATATTGCAGTCTGAATTGAAGTAAGTATGGTCTCCATTTGTTCCCTGCTTTCTCTTTAATCAAAATCTTTGTTGTGGTTTGATTAGCTGCTTCTGTTTTCTTAACTGGTGGTTCCCTTCTCTTTCTCTCCTGTTCTGTGCCAATCTAGCCCCCTTTTCATTCCTAATCTGTTGTCTGTCCTCAAAGTCCTCGGTCCTTTTTTGCTTTTAACTCGTGTCAACCTATTTGGCCCGAGTCCCATGTAGATGAATTTCCAGTTTGATCGTTAAAGTTGATACTTTTACTAATGACTGCACCCTCTTGATCCGTTTCATTCCTCTGTTCTTTTTCTATTTTCCTTCCTGATTCTTTTAAAGAGCCATTTCTCTTTTCCGGCTTTCTTTTTTCTTTTTCCTATCACCACTTCTGTTACTTGCTTGTAGTAAGTTATGATGTTCTTTTGTTTTAAACTTTCACTCTCGCTAACCCTCTGTTTCTCTCCTGAGAGAACTCTGCTTTCGGTTTAGCTTGCTTACTCCATATTTTACAACAGGTATTAGAGATGTTAGGACTGCAGAACAGAAACGTTCAAAACATAGAGAGAAATTCTCATGGATGCTTAGGGAGGACGGTGAATTTTTTTGATATGACCGATGGCATTTCTGGGAAAAGAATGCTCACAGATAAAACTCATTTTGATGGTGATTTTTTTATATAAGATTCTCTTTTTCGGGTTCTCTTTTTGAAAGATTCCCTCTTTTCAATTCTTAATCTTTTAGGTTGATTTCGAAACTCAATTTATCATTCAGCAGCTGTTGCTGCTTATTAATATACAATTGTCTGATGGCCCTTCACTTTGTTGACATTGACGGCAACTTTGGCTTGATGAAAGCTTGTCAATCAGATACTTGAATCTAGATGATGTATTGAAACTTAACTAAGCCACTTGTCTTTCTCAATTATCTAAAATGAGATTGACATACTGTTGCACTGGTCAACTTTATTATGGTTGATGATTTACAGCTTGATGTCAACCTGGCTAATATTTAGCTGTTGACAATGTGTGATTTGCAGGTTTTTCATTCTCGAGAAGTCGATCAGATGTTACTACAGTGTTGAGTTCAGCAGACAAGAACGAGGATGAAATGGTAAAAACAATTGGGGATTAATTTTAAATGAGTGAGGAAACATATTTTTGCAGAGAACTTTCACATTTGTATCATATCATTGAAATTGATTTCTGGTTATCTGCTGTATGTTCTTTTTCTGCAGATAGTGGAAGATATAAAGAGAAGCTATTCAAACAAGAATGGAAATGGAACTCCCATGAAGACACTCATAGCTCAAGAAATGACTAAAGAAGTGGATTCCAGGCATAATCCACCCAATGTAGTTGCTAAGTTGATGGGACTTGATTCCCTTCCACTTCAACAGCCAAATTCAGCTACTAGAAGAGGCCAGATGAAGGGTTATTCAAGACATTCTTCAAGTAACTCTGGTGTACTACCGGAATGTTGGGGGCAAGATCATAATTTTTTGGACAAGCAAGTTCTGTATGAAACTTGCCAGCATCATAAGCAAAATCAATGCAGAGATGTCTGTGAAATCTGGCAACAATCCCAGAAGATGAATGTAAGAGATAGTTCACCACAAAAGGGAAAGTATAATGAGAATGTTGATGAGAAAAGGATGGCTCTTTTTCGCCAGAAGTTCATGGAAGCAAAATGCTTGGCAACAAATTGCCAGTCCAAGGAATTCCGAGATGCAATTGACGTTTTAAGTTCCAATAATGATTTATTACTTAAGTTTCTTGATGAACCAAATTCCATGTTCTCCCCGCAGCTGCATCATATGGAGTCTATTCCTACCACCCCTGAAGCAAAGCGCATCACTGTTCTTAAGCCTTCTAAGCTGATTCATAATGAAAAACTTATTTCCCTGAAGAGTGACAAACAAGCAAAGAAACTTACCCAAATGGGTCAAGCTACTGGGTATAAGATATATGATCGAGGATGTTTGAATAATTTTTCCATTCAGAAGGTTGATGAGTATCCTCCTCGACCAACTAGAATAGTAGTGCTGAAGCCTAGCCCTGGAATGACTCGTGACTGTAAGGCTGTGGGTTCACCACCCTCTTCCTCACCCAGAATACTGCATTGTGAAGATATTTATGATGAATTTCACAAAGATGAGGCACGAGAATCAAGGAAGCTCGCAAAGGAGATCACTTGCCACATGCGTGACAGTGTAATGGGTCGCTGTAGGGACGAAGCTGTACTTTCTTCTGTGTTTTCAAATGGTTATATTGATGATTACAGTTCATTTAACAAATTGGGAAATGAATATGTTGATGGAAATCTGAGTGATTCAGAAGTCATGTCCCCAACATCTAGGCTTTCCTGGGATTATACACATAAGTTTGGAAGCCCCTATTCTTCTGCCTCATGTAGTCGAATTTCATGTTCCCCAGAGTCATCTGTTTGTAGAGAGGCAAAGAAGCGACTTTCTGAAAGATGGGCAATGATGGCCTTACATGGAAGTCCTCAGGAGCAAAAAGATACTCGGAGGAGCTCTAGCACACTGGGCGAGATGCTTGCACTTTCAGATGTAAAGAAAACTATGAGATCAGAGGGAGGGATTACTAACAAGCATCAAGAGCCTAGGGGGTCAACTTCTTA
This sequence comes from Erythroxylum brevipes, assembly GCA_027479065.1. Lineage (NCBI taxonomy): Eukaryota > Viridiplantae > Streptophyta > Magnoliopsida > Malpighiales > Erythroxylaceae > Erythroxylum > Erythroxylum brevipes. Next base: position 21,065,453 of record JANIHY010000009.1, read on the forward strand.
CGTTAGTAGTAACTCAAACAAGGAAGAAGCCATGGCTAATTCTCCTAAAGGCCTTCTTAGGTCAAAATCTCTACCAGTGTCTTCTACAGCATTTAGTACTAGCATTGATACCATTGTTTCAATTTGTGAGAATGGCAAGACGGAACTTCCCAAAGAATTATCCAAGGGGAAGAATTCAAAGTCATCTTTAAAAGGAAGAGTGTCTGGTTTATTTTTCTCTAGGAATAGAAGAACAAATAAAGAAAAATCTGCCCCATCTCAGTTCAAAGATGAACTTCGAACTGCTACCCCGGAGAGACAAGATTCACCTGTACCTCTCCCTGGAAACATTGATGATTATGCAACCCAATGTGATAACACCAGTGCTTTTGAAGTCTGCTTATCTCCTGGTCTGCAAGGATCATCGATGAAGACAACTAATCAAGATTTGGTGGGCATGGACACAAAAGAAGGCTTAATATCTCAGGAGGTAATTCATTCTTCTATTGCTCTTTTAACAAAATTTTGTTTGTATTCAAGGTGGCACAATCTGGGTATTGTGTGTCTTTTCATGAACGTAAGAGCATGTTCTGCTTATTGTACCACTAAAAATTTGTCAAACATGATTGCCACTTTTTGACTGTGATACTTTGTGAATACCCACATGTTTGCAAATTTTTTGTCACTATTTGCAGTCTGGTTGTACTATTTTCGTTCCAGGAATGTGTTAACTAGGATGCTGAATTTGCACTGGTGATGAATGCATAATATTTAAGCAATTATTTGCATGATACCCTTGGCCAACGGGCATCCAACAAATAAATGTATGTTTTGGTGCTGTGTAAATGAACTGAAATTACATGATTTTTTGTTTTGTTTTCTGCCTATAAACTTTTCTGAAGAACAGGATTGTTTTGAGTCATGCAGGAAGTTTTTTATTGTAATATTACCCGTTGATGTTACTGTATGTAATGCAGTGACATCTCTGGAGTTCACTTTTTTCTTTACACTTTAATGTGATCACTGTCATCAGATTATGGCAATTAGATGGATGTTTAATGGCTTAAACTGGATTTTCTTCTTTGGTTGAGCTGCTATTCTCTTTTTTCTCCCTCCGTCAACGACGGGTTCATCTTCTGCAGTCTTTGATGAAATTGACTATATTTTGTTTATTTGCAGAGAGTTTTATCTGTGGCAAAACTGTTGGTGCCTGGGAATGCGAGCGAGAACCAGGATCAGCCAAGTCCAATCTCAGTTTTGGAACCCCTTTATGAAGAAGATGATAACATAAACATAAATCCGGAGCCCTGTGGCAATATGAAGTTGGATCATTTGGGTAAGTTTACTCGGGCAGAACTGTGGGAAATTTTTAGATTGTAGACCTCAATTGAGTATTATATTTGTCTAGTTTTGGGTCTTTTGAAGCAAAATCTTTATTTATGTTGTTAATCGCACTCTGTGTAACAGGAGCTGAGATGTCTCTGAAGTCTAGTTTGATTGGCAAATCACCTCCTATCGGTTCAATTGCAAGGACTTTATCATGGGATGATTCTTTTGCTGAAATGGGCACCCAATATGCCTTAAAAACGTCCTTAACAGACTCACAAGCTCAGGAAGAAGAGCAAGACTGGCATTCCTTTGTTGAGACACTATTATCAGCAGCTGGCCTTGAAGGCAACGTACAGATTGACACATTTTATGCCAGATGGCACTCACCTGAAAGCCCATTAGACCCATCATTGAGAGACAAATATGCTAATCTAAATGACAAGGAGCTTCTGCACGAGGCAAAACGCCGGCAAAGACGATCAAATAGAAAGCTTGTGTTCGACTGTGTGAATGCAGCTCTAGTGGAACTAACAGGTAATGGATCAGATAGGAGGACGAGTGCTTGTTCATGTTGCAACTCTCACGATAGAATGAAAGTAGATGCATCAACCATACTTGTGTGGTCGCAGATTAAGGAATGGTTTGGTAGTGAATTGAGATGTAGTATTGGGGGGAGTGATGGGGACAGCAACAGCCTGGTTGTGGAGAGAGTGGTAAGGAAGGAGGTAGTGGGGAAGGGATGGACTGACAATATGAGAATGGAATTAGACACCTTAGGTAGAGAAATAGAAGGGAAGTTGCTTGAAGAGCTTGTGGAAGAGGCTGTCGTTGAATTCACAGATAGGCCGTGAATGAGGCTTTTTCCTTTTATTAATTTTTTCCTCCTATTTATAACATTGTTTTGACTTATCTGTGTATTTGATTTCCAACCGGTCCAAATTTCTTATATATATATATATATCATATTCCAACTTGTTTTTGGTTCTTATGATGGCTATGCTTTTGTCTGCTTGACCTGACATGCTAAACTGTCATACATATTCCCCACTGCTTAGCTAGCTGTCTGATGGCTGTATGCCAGAAACTTTGACAACCATTTCAGAAACTCGTTTATCAGATTCAACACCCTACTTTGCGGTATTCATTTCATAACACGTCTCTGGTTCTGATTCTGAACCTGAACATTTTCATTCTTTAATGCATATGATCAGAGAAACCAACCAGCTGACTTGATATTTGTTTAAATGGCTCGTAAATTATTTGGATTTGCCTTGAAATCTTACCCCTAAACCACATTTATTATCAATTCCTTTAAACTATGGGCAAAGAACGCCCTCAGAGGCTACTTGATTCTCATGTGAGGTTGCAGCCATTGAAATGTTGGCAGGTCCCAACTTAATACATCCAGAGCCTTTCTAGTTTCTACCAAGTTGGATGAAAGTAAAGCCACCATAATTGTATCCCCTATAGATAATAACAAAAGAATTGCAAATCATAATTCCTTACGCAACATTCCAAGGGTTTAGGGAGTATCGGATCAGATCATGCCAAGGGTATTTTCCCCAGCATATGCTTATCAATATGGTCACTGCAGATTATCTAGGATAGGCTATAGATTACATATATAATCTTAATTTTAATGGCTATTCAATTGACTTGATAATTCAAGCTAAACTTTTCATATTAATCAGAAGTACACCACTGCCACTCGTTCCATATTGATCATGAACACAACTCATATCAGGATAGTTTACATCCACGAGTTCAAACAATTGCAAACAAATTGAGAAAAGAAAAGGGCCCTTACCAAGTTAAAATTCACACTAGATGGTAAAATAAATTGCATGTGCCACACACCATCAACATCCTGCACACGATGAGAACAAAGCATAAAAGTATCAACAGAAACACAGAGCTTTCTGCCATTCCAAAAGAATACTGACCAATTAGTGCAATCTTATTTAGCAAGCAAAGCTTGTAAGGACCTATATACACTCGCAATTGCATCTGTAAATGCTCCAGATCATATCACTAAGAACCCAACACTAAACACTATGCACGTCTTGAACAATGCGAAGGTCTATTAAATACATGGTGCTGTCACTTCAACAAATGGGATAGAGAAAATTCATCTGTCTGTCGCTTGGAAATCATGCACGTGCACTCTGGACCAGCGAGTTAGCCTTATCATTGCTATTCAACCCATACTGCACCGGATATGAATGAATAACATAAGCCATAAAAGACCGGTACAAGTGCATTTCCACATATAATACAGAAGCTATTGCAAAAATTAAGCAGGTTTTCTATGATAAGTGCTCGAAATTGCATTACTAAGAAATTACTTGATAAAGCAGAAACCTTTAAAAGAAGCTACCCAAGAATTAGAACAACTTTCCCTCGCCCTGGAAAAATGTCTATGATAATATGTTAATGCCTGGTTCTCAATCTCACAACAGCTTTGTGACATGATAGAATCTATAAAGACTATATCTTTGCTGACCTATCTTTAAGTCCAGTAGTATTGAGCATGACATAAAGGAGGCCATCGAAGGAACTGGTGTAACAAGTTTCTTTTTGGCAACAGAAATTTTCATTAATTATGTTTCATTCATCACGAATATGCAATTCACAATTCGGAAGCAATTTTACAATTGAGTTGGCCAACATTACGTGAGATAGGGTTCTCAAGTGTAACATGAGTCCAGTTCTATATGCTACCGAATCAAAACCGTCAATATTATGATCATTTAAGGTCTTTGATAGAAATCACCTTCTCTCTTATACGTGAACTCCAGATGTCTGACTGAGTCCCTGAGCCAGACGCTTGACCTGACTGATTCAGAAGGGGTTCCCGGATTCTTCCTCTGAGACTTTCATAATCATCCTCATAATCAAAATCACCTTTGCGAGTGGAAACCATAGCTCGCAAAACTAATGCCAGTAGCAATGCCAGGGCCTGCAGACATCATGATAAGAGGATGTGATTCACTTGGTAAGTGATGAACGACAAGTTCCCCATCTAAATAATGCAAAGACAAGATTATATACCAAGAAACTATAGATGGCTTATATCATAACTGCAAATTTATGGCTTTTGTCAAGCATAAGCATAATACTAAATGTCAGTTGGCTTAAAGTAAGGATATCAGATGCAAGCCAACCACCTCCTTCACAAAGAAATAGCAATTATTCTGAATTTTAGTATGTTCTTTCTTCATCATGAATATAACTTTTCCAGAAAATTGGTTAACTAGATTTATTATGGCACATATTAAAAAAGATAATATTTTGAAAAGAAGCTGCAGTCATGTCTTATGCACCCAGGTACAAGGAAGCAACAGTAACAAATATCTTTGAATATCGGTTATAACTCTAGTTATTTCCACCAGGCAAAATATTAACAAGTGGCCTTTTCTTTATTCATCAAACTTTACGTATAGACAAGTTTGTGGCTGTCACACATTGATTTCTAAGCTAGTCGAGAAGCATAACTTGCCAGGTCTTACAGAAACAGTACCTGAATGACAACCACTGTTATGCCAACCCATTTGCATACATCAACATTTTCTTCAATGAAAGATCGAAGGCTCTGAAGTTCTCCAGTTGGATCAAATGGAAGATCCTGTTCAGAGATGAACACAAGAATTATGCACAGTACACGCAAATGAAGAGTCCCACTTCACCCAAATGCAGAGACAACACACTACATTAATAACAGTAATTTACCTTTTCCCAGCGGCGGTCGATTGCAATAAATGCCACCAAAGCTGCTTCTAGCAGCAGTAATAGAATTTTGAGTATTGAATACTGATATTTCTAAAGTCAAGGAAAAGGACATTGGATAGAACAAAGCCAAACAAAAATCAAGTGTCACCAACAGAATATGTAAGAAATAGAAGGGAAAATCAAATGTTCCCCAAACTTCTCCATATTACATTTCCCTTAAATTTACCCAAAGAAATTATATATCAAGTTCCATCATTGCAAGTTGAATCAACCTAGGAAGAGATCCCACAATGCTGCGTCAGTGAAACAAATGCATTTCAATTGTCAATCACCAAGATGCATCGAACAGGCATTTGAGTCAGCTCAAGAATAGCAATTAGCTGTGTTTCTTATGATTGTATTAACTTCCCGCTCTTGACAGTGTCCAAGATCTTGTACAGAATGACACAAAGTTCAAAATTTTCTGAAAAGTTCTCCCGGTACCAGTTCAATCTGAACATTGGTATACAGATTTCTTCTGACTGTTTCTTTCTTTGTCTCTTTGTTTATCTCATAGGTATTTAAAACAAGATGATGAGAGAAAGCCTCTGGTTTATAAAAACACCACAGTTAGCCGTGTTATTCACGTAAATGGGATAAGAGAACTGAGTTAAATTGCATAATCCTTGCAGAGAAAGTAAATATCAATAGACAGAAAATTCCTCAGCTCCATAGGATACAAAGCACAGGCAACAGCCTTGAATAGCTTCAGCTGCTATGCAACCAATTAAAGTAACGCAGCACAATATAATGCCCACACCCATAAAAGAGTAGATGAACCTGCCATGAAAACCAATTCCCGAATTAATACTCCTTGGGCCCCTCCAGTTCTGCACTATTAGCGACAAGTACAATCCACCACATGCAGTGCATCAAAACAGTAAACAATTGAAAACGGCAAAAGTTGAAACCAATTTGCATAGGAAAATACAGACGTCCTTTGCTGGTTAATTCTCAAATAATGTTTAACCTTAAAGTCTACAAATAAATCACCAAACCACCAAAATATGAGACAAATTTACCCATGGACGAGAAACAGTTCTAAAATAAAACAGTAGGTGACAGTGGTTACATACGGTCATAGCAACCGCACATGGGAAAAAGGACTGACGAGGCTAAATGTTTCAAGTATTATGAGAGAACCAACTCTAAAAGCTAGCTTAAAGGGTGGGAGAGCTCGTGAGCCTTCAAATCCCACATCAGATTGTAACATCCCACCACGCTTCGCAGCCCAAGCACTGGCGGGTTGGCTGTGGGCTAGACCTTTTGTAGCCCCCCGGACGAACACCGCTGCTATACCAACATCACCACGCACATACCCACAGGCTAGCTGTGCGCTAGACCTTTTCTAACCTCGGGCAAGCACTACAATGCCAACATCATCACCCGTGGGCGTGGCACGAGGACTTGAAAGAGTGGTGTTAGCTCTGATACCAATTGTTTTAGGTCTTATGAAAGAACCAACCCCAAAAACTAGCTTAAAGAATAGGAGAGCCCATAAATCAATAAACCCCACATCAATCTCTTTTATTACCGATGGGAGACAATTGGATCATAACACTAAATGCAGAAGAAATTAAGGAAACATCATATCAATGTATTTGGCATTGAAAAAATAATGTCAAAAGCTTTGAAAGAGCATTAAATATCGACACTTTCAAAGGCAATAACGAATCACACTGTCATTAATGCAACAAGCACCTTCCACCCAATTAAAGCAATTAAGGAAATATTTAAATATAAAGAGACTCTTAATTCCAAGTTCATTAAAATGGAATCCAAATTAGAAATAATAAAATTAAGATAAACTAAACCCAACTCCCTAAATGAAATTCCTAAAAAAAAGTAAATAATAACAACAATCAATCCCTAAACAACTACCAAAATATTACAAATCTCCCAACTGAAAAACCCTAGAGAAGCCCAATTACCACGGTGCAGGAAGCTTAAAGGAGTTGAAATTGAGGGCAAGCCCGTAATCCAACCCATGGACCATATCATTGAAGAGATTAATCCCCTGAATTGACTGAAAATATGAAACCGATGAAGATTCCGGCGATGGAGCCGGAAAAGGTGGCGGACTAACAGGAATATGGCGGTTCCATTGATCAAGCATCCAAACAGAGTACATAATAATGGAAAGGGCAAAGAATGCTTGGAGGAAGTTGAGGAGCTTAAGGACGAAGGCCAACGAGACATGGCAGCACTTGCGTTGCATTTGAGTTGAAAAGGTGAGGCAACAAAAAAACCCAAACCCAAACCCTGACGAGGGTAAAGAAGAATGAAGAATGGCACAGATGGATGATGGGGGCGTTTGCTTTTGGTTTATTTGGTGCTTTTTTTGGCTTCTGGCGTCGTTGAAGAGCTTCTCTTTTGCGTAGAATTGAATTGATTTTTTTTTTTAATATATCAAATGAAGAAGAAGAAGGGTTTCCTCCACAATTGTATAAAAAAGAAAGAAATTCTAATTTTAGTGTTAAAGTAAGCAAAAGTGTATTGTTGAATGGCTTGAGTTAATTGGCAAACAGAGACAGAGAGGCGTAGCATTATAGAAAAAGGATACCAACTCATCATGATGAGTACAAACAATAATCTACAAGTAGCGTAGACAGCTTAATGTCAAATATCTTACTCTTTCCCAACAAATACAACAAGTTGTAGTATCCAATTTTATATTTTAAGGAACAGGATGATCCTTTTTTTCACACCAAATGCTTCCAATTTTATATTTTAAGGAACAGGATGATCCTTTTTTTCACACCAAATGCTTCCAACCACGTTATGATATTCATTCTTTGCCAGCCAAAAGGTTCCATACTCACCAAAAAAAAAAAAGACACAAAATTAAGAGTTTTGATACCAATTATTGATACCGATCAGTATCAGAAATTTTGTCTACTACTAATTGGTATTTAAAATATTTATCAAATATCTGTTGGATATTGTAAACTTTAAAAAATTCAGGGATTTATTTGCAAAAAAAAGTTAAAACAACCCCTATACTTACTGATATCGTTTTTTACTGGTCAAAAATGAAACGTTACCGCCCCTTTTGATACCAGATATGAATATCAATCGGTACCAGAGGTTTCGTCGGGTATTGACTAATATTAGATGATATTTGAAATATTGATAAAATACCAGGTGGTCCCGCGAAATTTGAAAAATGTAAGGACTAAGTAGTAGAAAAAATTTAATAAAATCACCCCCTAGTGACCCGACTCTAGCACTCAACTCTCTCTCTGATGCACACCACTCTCTCTCTCACCTTCTCTTTGTCTTATTGTCACCGCTGCTCGTTGTCGCCGTCCTCCAAAGCGACGCCACCGCACCTCCCCCACTTGTTGGTCTGTTGCCTCCTTCTCCTATTGACTTTGTCTCCTCCACTCCAGTCTCCACCATCCTCTCCTCCTCCTAGGCACTGCTTGCTGCTACCTCGCTCCACTTGTCTTACACTTGCTGCTGACTCTATTTCACCTCCACCATCACTGCTTGCTCCTGCCTCCTGCTTGTCTTCCACGTAAACCAGATCTAGTTTTCTCCCGAAGCAGGTCCGACCAACCAAAAACAAAACCTGAACATTGAAGTTGTGATATTTTTGTGTGTTTTAGATTTTTCTGCCCTGAAATTGAATTGCATTTGTGAATTTCTAATTGTGAGGTTATGAATGGTTGGAAGTTAGTGAAGTTTGTGAATGGTTGAAGGAAATTGGAATTAAATTGTTCTGAACGGTTAATTTGGATTTGAATGAAATGGGCGAATTTTGTTGTTTATCTGTTGATTGATTGTCTTGTTTATCTGTTTGATTTGGAATTGAAAATTCATAATAAGTCATGGGCCTTATATCAATTTTTGGAATTTGATTGGATTTGATTATTATAATTTATAATAACAAACTAAATTATAAATAAATTAGATAACAAATTAAATCAAATTAAGCTTATCTATGTAATTTCAATTTGATTTGAATTATTTAGGCAGTGTACATATTAAGAATTTTTATTGAATTTCTTTTGTTTAAATATAATTCAATTTTAAATTT
>JANIHY010000009.1:21096667-21109565 GCA_027479065.1 Erythroxylum brevipes
TGAATTAGGAGTCAACAAGTGCATAATCACTTAAGAAATTAGGGCCAATTTATAGTATAAATTTGGCTCAATCAATGGAATCATCATTTAAGTATCAAAGTAAGATCTGTAAAATTTTTAAAACTTTTGGAGCTCTCTATAAAATGATCAAAATCTTGACTTTCATTTTGAATTTTAGAGCCATTTGGAAATGGTTGAAGTGTTTCCATGAATTCTTAGGAGCCCATAGGTTCTTTCTTTGTTTCTATATTTAAGGAAGGTTTTTCTCTAGGTGTAGAAATTTGTGGTGTTTTCATTTGTAAAGGTTTAGAAGTATATGAAATTGATGAAATGTCCTTTGCTATTACGTTTGGCTTCAAAGGTTTTGGTGATTTGGAATGGTTTGTATGAAAAACAGATAGGACATTTTAAACATTTTAAAGACATTTTTGTAGACAATAGCTTTAGTATATGATGGAGTGTTATAAATGGGTTGTTTGGCTAGAAATGTCAAAGGATACCATATTGGACCCTCAAAAGAGGGTTACAAGGATGAGAGGAAACCATATACAACATGAGAAAGTAGATCCCTATAAAAGCTTAAAGATATATAAAGATAATTATAACTAAGACCCTAAGTATGTTAGTCGAGACCCAAGCCCTTCATCATTCAACTGACATCAACTCTTACGTTCTGACTTTTAGGGATTTAAGTTAATCAATCTTCCTTACAAAATGTAAAGTCAACTAGTATCATAGGTTCAATACATTTTAATGCACAAGATCGTTACATAAAGGCAAGTACAAAGCATATTTGTATCTTTCTATGACATCGGTAAGCATATTGAAGACTGAAGTTTTCAGGGGAGAGAGAGAATTCTATAGAGAAGCCATAAGGAAAATAAACAACTTTTATTGAATGCAAGCTTTTTCTTGAGTACAATGGAAGTGGACCTTTGCTTTTATATGCGAAAGAGATTATAAAAGACAAACAATTCTAGATAAGAACAATGTCACTTCACATACTAAATAGATAAAAACAAATTCATATAATGACATAAGAGATAAAATAAAATTTAAAAGATGTGACACCTAAGTATAGAGATAAACAAATTTATATATAAGAACCCTTAAGGAAAATAATATAAATAAATCTTAATCATCTCATCCTTTTCTAATGGGTTCTTTCCATGGTTGCAATTTTGATTGGGAAGTTCTTGCACTGGTGTTATGACTGTCACTGTATCTTCTACTCCTTTCCCTGGGGCTCAGTTTGTCTATTTTTATTTTTATTTTAAATTACCTTGCTCCTTTTCATCATTAATTGGATGATCATCATCTAGGTTTTGAGCATCCTAAAAAATTGAGGCTTTAGATTAAGATGTTCAAACAATGTCTAGGTTTCATTTTAAGTTCATTACAGGGTTTTTTTGGAATCTTAACATCTAGAATTTGAGGCTCTCTAGGAAAGAATCCTCCTAGGTAATTTCTAATAGATGTAGAAATAGTTGGCGATGCATACTTAGGAAAATGATTTAGATCAATAAGGAAATCATTAAGGCTTTTGAGGAAATTTTATTTATATCTTAGTCATTAATCAGAAGTATAATAGAAATACACTTATTTTTAGAGTTTATTAACCTATCATGTGTTATGTTGTAAGGTGGGTGAAGAATGAAGAATTATTGAGTAGTCTACTTATCTAATGTAGTCTCTCATAGCCTGAGATGCCCAACAACTTGTGACAGTTGAGTTCATCTCATTAGTGATTAGTACCATTTAAGGAAATTCTATTAAAGGGAATCTTCATTTTTCCTATCACATAAATGCTAGTATATCCGTAAGGGAGAAGAGACATAGCATATGCAAATAGGGTAGAAAGTGCCCACAAGTACCATATTACATTTTATGAGATAGGATTATTCATAAAGGACACAATTTAATATGATATATAAATGTTAAATAGGGATGAGTAAAAATGTAAATCTAGTTGTTTAAGAAAGAGGTGAAGGTAATAAAATAGGCATATTCATGAGAGATTAGCAATTTCATCAATAGTGGTGAGGGTTCTTCCAATGGGAGGAAAGAAACTTTTTACTTTGGCAATATTTGGTAGGTCAGCCATTGAAAGGATGAGAGGAAGGGATTTGGAAGGAGTGATGAGGCTAATACATTTTTTAGGCCGAGAGAAGATATCAGTTAAGATGTTCTAATGGCCTTTAATACACTTAACTATGAATTTATAGTGAAAGAACCAGTATTTCCATCAAAGCAATTAGTTTTATGGTTGAGTAGGAAGTTAAGATTTTCTATACCTTTCTTTATTGAAAGAAGCTCTTTGTGGATCGCTTGATAATGCTTGTTGAGTCCTTAGATTTTCCATAATAAAACCACTTTACTTTTTTCCTTTGTCAAGAATCTTTAATGGAGGTGGATGATGATTGATCTGTTTTAATTACTTCACTACTTTTATCTATTAAGGGGGCACGGTGGTGGATTTTTCTTTATTAGTCTGGACACTTGGCTAGTATGATCTAACATATAAGGAATGAAGTCCTTAATATAATTGGCAATCCCCAGAAATGGTTGGATTTGCTTAACATTAAGATTTATGTTTTGAAAATTTAATAATTCACCAGCTGTATGTAGGTCAGGCAGGTAAAAACCATTATAAACCCTTATTCCAAAAAATTCTATGTAAGCTAATCCAATTTATCTTTTGTGGCTGAGAACATTATTCCATACTTCTTAGTAAGTTCCAAGAATTATTTTAATAGGTCTTGATACTCTTGTTGAGTCTGAGAATAAAGCAGGATATCATCAATGTAAATCAAGCTATTCAATAAAAAGGAAAGGAGTTATAACTCCTTTTTATGGCTCTTTAAAATTGTAATAGGGAGACTTTTAACCCAAATGGCATTATTATCCACTGATACTAGACATTAGGAAAGCATAATGTTGTCTTATATTGATCCTTTGGGTCAATCCCAATTACCAAAATCTTACTTTTAAATCAAATGTCAATTTATGCTCTAATTATGACTATATATTATTAAAAACAATAAAAAAGAAAAAATGTTTGTTTCTTTGGTTGATTTGAAAAACTGCCTAAAATGCCACATAAGTAACAATTAAGCTCAATAATATTCATAAAAATTATGATCCCCACCCCATACTTAAAACTTACATTTTCCCCAATGTAAAATCAAATGTAAGAAATCAAGCATTTAACAAAAATAACAAGTGCAGAAATATAAATAAACAGAAATTAACTTCCCTTGGGTTGCCTCCTAAGCAGTGCCTTTATTTATTATCATTGGCTCAACTCTAAGTTGTTCTCATCAAGTGACTCCATTTGCACCTTCTAGCATCAACACTTCCATATCCTCAGTTTGTAAGCCTTCATAAAATGGTTTGAAGCAATGACTATTCACTTTTAATGTTTCGTCAATTTTTAGACTCCGTATCTTAACTACACTAAAAGGAAAGACTCGAGTAACAATAAAAGGACCAACCCAACAGGAATATAACTTACCTGGGAATAATTTAAGCTTAGAGTGATATAACAACACTTTCTAATCCACCGAGAAGCTTTTCCTTGAAATCATCTTATCATGAAAAGCCTTTGTATTCTCCTTATATATCATTGCATTATGATAGGAGTCATTTCGCATCTTCTCCAAATTTTGTAATTGTAACTTCCTATAGCAATTGCAACTTCATAAAAATTCATATGGTATCTTTTTATAGCTCAATATGCCTTACGTTTCAATTTTACTAGAATGTGGCACGACTTACCAAATACCATTCTATAGGGAGACATCCCAATTGATGTTTTATAATTAGTCCCGTAAGCCCGTAATGAGTCGTCCAATCTCAAACTCCAATCCTTTCTATTAGGTTTAACTATTTTCTCCATGATTGATTTGATTTCTTGATTCTACATTTTAACTTATCCGTTAGGTTGGGGATATGGAAACTTTGTACATGTTGTGATATTTCTTTAATAATGTTTCCATCACCCTGTTGCAAAATTAGGTTCCCTTATAACTGATGATTGCCTTTGGCATCTTGAACCTAGAAAGGAAGTTAGCTTTAACAAAATCTACAGTTATTTTGGCATCATTACTTTTAGTGGTTTTAACTTCCACCCATTTGGAAACATAATCGATTGCAAGCAATATATAATTAAAAACGAAAGATGGAGGGAAAGGTCCTATAAAGGTAAACCCTAAACATCAAAATTTTCACACAAAAAAATATTTGTTTAAGGCATTTAATCCTTACGAGACAGGTTACCTGCCCATTGGCACCTGTCACATGACTTACAGAAGATGTATGCATCATTGAACAAGGAGGGCTAGTAAAAACCACTCTCTAAAACTTTATGGGTCATCCTCTTGACTCCAAAATGTCCTCCACACGCATATGAATAATAGAAGGTTAAGATCAAAGGTGTTTCACTTTTGAGACACACCTCCTGATGACTAGATCTACATAATGCCTCTATAGATACGTGTCATCCCAAACATAGTATTTCAATTCATTCCTCAGCTTATCCCTCTGAGTCATTGAAAAAATAATAGGTAATTTGTTAGTAACCAAGAAATTCACAATATTTGCCTATCATAACTGTGTTAAATTGGCATAAAGTAATTTTCCATCTGGAAATTTCCCTCGCAAAGGGATGTCATCTTCTTCTTTAATCAACCGGCTGAAGTGATTAGCAACCACATTTTTTACCCCTTTCTTATCTCTTATCTCCAAATCAAATTCTTAAAAGAGGATAATTCATCTTATCAGTCTTGGTTTTGCTGCTTTTTTGTGAGTAAGTATCATAAAGTTGTATGATTAGATTACACAATTACTTTAGCACTAAGAAAATATGACCAAAACTTTTCTAAAGCAAAAACCATAGACAAAATTTCTTTTTCGGTTGTAGAGTAATTAAATTGAGCTAGGTTTAGAGTTTTTTAGGCATAATAGATGGCATGCAAAGTTTTGCTCACTCTTTTTTGAAGAACCGTCCCCATTGCATAGTCGCTTGCATCACACATGATCTCAAAAGGGAGGCTCCAATCTAGCAGTTGAATCATCGATGGGGATGTTAAAAGCTCTTCAAGCTTGTTAAAGGCTTCCTTACAGTTATCATCGAACTCAAAGGAGACATCTTATTTCAATAGCTTACATACTGGTGCAACTATCTTTGAAAAGTCATTGATGAAACTATGATAAAAACTTGCATACCCAAGAAAAGAACGCACTTCTTGCATAGTGAAAGGGTAAGAGAAAGAAGAAATTAGATCAATTTTAGATTTATCTACCTCTATACCCTAGTAGATATAACATGCCCGAAAACTTTACCTTGATCCACTATAAAATGATATTTTTCCTAATTCAGCATAAGGATAGTTTCAATGCTTCGTTCCAATATAATAGCAAGATTCTCAAGACATTCACGATAAACACTAAAATCATATCATCCATGAATGCCTCAATGATTTTCTCAACATACTCAGAAAAAATTCTCACTATACATCTTTGGAATGAAGTGGATGCATTGCATAATCCAAATGACATCCTTTAATAAGCAAATGTACTAAATGGGCATGTGATAGTGATCTTTTGGCGCAATCGGGATCTGAAAATAACCTAAAAAATCATCTAGAAAATAATAATAGTCGCAGTCAGCTATTCTCTCAATCATCTTATCAATAAAGGGAAGGAGAAATGGTCTTTACGAGTTTCTAAGTTCAATTTTCTATAGTCAATATAAACTCACAACATGTTTTGCACTTGGTTGGGAACCAACTCACCTTCATGATTAGTCACAACTACGATTCCAGACTTCTTAGGAACTACCTAAATAGGACTTACCCACTTACCATTAGAGATTAGGTAAATAACCTTAGCGTCGAGAAGCTTAAGCACTTCCCTCTTCAGAGGATTCAGCCTACATTAAGCTTACTTGTAGACTTGGCATCCACCTTTAACAGAATATGATGCATGCATATAGAAGGGCTCATTCCTTAGATATCTACGATTATCCTTCTGATGGCCTTCTTATGCTTTGTCAACATTTGAACCAGCCTATCTTTTTGATTCGAAGTTAACTTTGCTGAACCGATAATTAAGAGAGTTTGTTTATCTCCTAAATAGGCATAATTAAGGTGTTTAAGGAGTGGCTTTAGTTCCACTTCAAGTGCCTGCACATCAGAAGGTAATAACTAATGGTGAGATTTAAATAACTGCATTGAAGCCAAATCATACCTCTTTATAGAGTTTCCCATTGATTCCAAAGCAGTTACCATTTCAACCAACTCTTCTCCCACTTCAACATCATTGTTGCTTCTGCTTCCGTACACTCAATCAAGATAGTTTCTAAATGATCCTTGTAACACAATTTAAACATTTCGTATACTAAAGGATCAATCACATCAACAAAGAAAATACAGCGATCATCTTAAGGATGTTTCATGGCATTAAAAATGTTAAAATGAATCACTTCCCCATCAAATTCCATCGTAAGGGTGCCATCACGAACATCTATCTTAGTTTGAGTCATATTGAGAAACAATCTCCCCAACAAGATAGGTATTGAATTATATGAAATGTCGTCATTCATATAAACAACATAAAAATCCACATGAAATACCAACTTATTCACCTGTACCAAAACATCGTCAATAACACCATCAGGGTATGCGTCAGTATGATCAGCTAATTATATGATAACACTTGTGTCTTTCAAAGGGCTCAAATACAAGGAAGCATAAATTGAATGAGGGATAAGATTAATTAAAGCTCCCATACCCAACATAGATTTATTGATTATAATGTTGCCAACTTTGTGGGGAATAGTAAACATACCTGGATTTCGACATTTTAGATGTATCTTCTTCTTAAAAACTACAGACATATTCTCTCCCATTATTACCTTTTCATCACCTCTCAGCTTTTTCTTATATGCATATAGCTCCTTAAGGAATTTTACGTACTTCAATACTTGTTTAATTGCATCTAGCAAAGGAATATTCACTTTCTCCTTCCAAAAAGTCTCTAATATCTCCTTGCCTCTCTCCTCTTTGTTCTTCTAGACACTTGAGCCTTACTGCCATCTAACCCATTTGGTTTTCCACGTTTTGTATGATCACTTTTTTCTCCTGCTAAAACTATTGAAGCTTTTGCAACATACTCTGTTGAATTGAAGATTGTTAGCAGTAAAAGTCTTGATAAATTCATCTATAGACATACCTAAACTGGAAGAAGAGGCTTGTAGCCTTGATTGAAATTGTTGTAATCCTTGTGACCTATTCTGGAAGTAATTCTGCTACCTATTCCCTCTGTAGCTCAAGTTAGGATGATCTCTCCATCCTGGGTTATACGTTTAGGAGTATAGGTTATACTAGTTAGGAAAGTTCCCTCCCATAACATTCATATATTCCATACTTCCCTATTGTAATGTCAGACACTCATCAATCGGCTCATGTTTAAACATATTCCACATGCTTTACTTGTACCTGTCCAACTACAATTTGTCTAATAAAAGATGTTATTTCATCTAAACGATGTTTGATAGAAGAAGCACTTACCTTGTTTACACTACAAACATCATTGTGAGTGTAAAATTTTTGAGTATTAGCAGTCATACGCTCAAGTAGAATTTTAGCTTCGATGGGAGTCTTCTCACAAAGTGCCCCACCACTTGTTACATCAACTAGACTCCTCTCCATCGGTAATAATCCTTCATAAAAATGCTGGATAAGGAGTTGTTCCAAAATGTTGTGGTATGGACAACTAGCACATAGCTTCTTGAATCGTTCCCAATACTCATAAAGGGTCTCTTCGTTATATTGCTTTATATCACATATTTCCTTCCGAATACTTGTTAGCTTAAATGATAGAAAATATTTTTTCCAAAAATAGCCTCTTCATCTCTAGCCAAGTGTTCACACTTCCAATAGGTAAATCAAACAACCAATCCTTCACTGCATCTTTTAGTGAGAACAAAAAATCCCTTAACATGATTTGCTCATCTATTAGTCCTAAAGGTTTGGCGCTTAGATAAACAACTTTGTGCTCCTTAAGATGCTTATGCTCATCCTCACCTATAAGACCATGAAAATTAGGCAACAAATATATTAATCCAAACTTAAGTTCAAAAGTAACATTATTAGCAAACTTAGGAAATGTAATGCATAAAGGTCTTTGTGTTAAGTTTGATGCAACTAACTCCCTAAGTGTTCTTAGTTTTGTCATTGTTTCTTCGAGTTTAAGTTTTGGTCCTACTTCCAAAGTTGTTCTTGCTTCCCTTTTTAATCTCGACAATGTCCTCTTGATCTCTGGATCAATTTGAATAGGTTCCCTATGAGGAGATCTGGTCACTACCATACACCAACACTAACAAAATTTTAAAGATTAGAAAATAACTAAAAGAAATAATTATAAACAGATATGTACACAAAACATCAACTAAAATCAAACGCAAAAATAAATCACAACATTTTTTATTATAAACAAATATGTACATAAGACACCAACTAAAATAAAAAAACAAAAATTAAATCACCATACTCCCCAACAACGATGTCAAAATTTAACAGCGTATGTTGAGTGCACTGCAAGATTTACCTAATTTTGCGTACTAAAAATTTGTATCTATGGTGAGTCGAGATCGTATTCACAGGGAATGTTTAGTTAATTTTTGTAATGAAAATAATTAATGTAAAGGAAATATGATTTTTGGGTTTGATGCAATCAAGAAAAAAAATAAAAATTAAACTAATGCAAGCAATTTATCGAAAATAGTCAAAAGCAAGAGTTAAATATATGTAAAACCCGATTCTCAAATCAATCTCAGCCTACACACAAGTAATTACATCACATTGCTATAATGCTTTCACAGCTCTCCTAGGACCATTAATCGTGGACTAACAACATATTTTGCTAATCCTGATTTTTCCCTTAAGTCGTATTTAATTAAGAGACGCTCGTTAATTAAACCTAACTACCGAATAACCTAGAATATACTCTCTAGATTTAATTAGGCAGTTGTATTAAGAAATGAAAAATTGATCAATGTAGGCAGTAATGTCAGAAGCTCAGGTTATCTTACCTAAGTTACGTTGTTCCTAATGATTCAAGGTCATTAGTGGCTACTAATGAATTTCAAACACAACAATTATGAATTATATTCAAGATTCTACCAATGGGTTAGTAATTTGTGAACCATGTGTGTATTGCATGATGATAGATGTGCAAAGTGATCGTCAACATCCAGACATTGCCAGAACATCGAGACAATAGCTTTTCTGAAGCGTACTGTAAGTTAACTTAGATGTGTAAACTCGTTTAAATGTGCTTCTGTATGAATTGTGCATACAATTGATTGATAAATACCAGACTTAGATCCAAGGAGCTTGATAAACAATATGAGTATACTGAAATGAAAGCATGGCATATGAAATGATGCATCTCATTACATTGAAATGTATGATCAGATAAAGGAGTTGTGACCAAAGTGACTGATTTGTAGAAAAGAGCTTTGAGCTCAGGATTGTGAAAAGGAGCCTCAGGCTCAGATAACATTGACTTGGTATCCATAATGGATACGGGCCAGAAATGATATTGGTATCCACAATGGATATAGGACAGTAAATTGGGTTAATAGGCACTTGGTCACAACAAAACAAAACTGAGAATGGAAACACATATACATTTGCATATACATCATTACATGTATCATATGATTGAATTGAAATGAATTATTGATTTTTTTTTATTTAGTGAAATACAGTTGAAGTAAATGAGGTTGTGTTGTGATATACAATGCTAGCTTACATGATGTACTTGTTAAAGTATAATGAAATGTGACGTGGTATTCAATATTGGACGATAAGATATACTTGTTTTTGTGATCTAAATTAGGTGAATACATCGATAATGATTTAGTCACTATGTTCGTAAACTTATCAAAATTATAACGTTACTTTTTAAGTTCAAGGGAGTTTTCGCTACTAAGGTTATATAGTAGAAGTCTAGTACTTGCATCTAGATAGATGTCTTGTGTATTAGCATCCCATTTCATATTATATTTTTGGTACTGAGATTGAACTCAAAACAAAAATATTGTGCAATGTATATGTGAATTGCGAATTGTGAATTGTAATGACATGTGACTTTTATGTTGTGAATGGAACGGGAAGAAATGAACCTTAAGAATGCTTATGATATGTTTAATGCCTTTAATGAGTTAGTTTAATTGTCCTAATGTACCATTTTCATAGAGTATTGATAAGTCGATATTTTTGATACATTTTAGCTCTATTTTGTCATTGTTTTTGTATTGAATGATGTTAAATTGCCTTTAGTTTTTGTGAATTTGATACTGCTACTTTGTTTTCAGTGTTTGCAAATTTTTTGAGAGAAAAATGAAGATAACCAGAGGCATACACTATCTACCCATGTAAAGATACACAAACCGTGTAAAGTTTGCCAATAAGAGGGATATTTCAGTGAAGATCAGAGGAGTACACAGTCACGCTATGTAAATTAACACTAATGATCATATCTTCCAATAGCGAAAAGGTAGCTAGACTAGAGAAGTATACGGTCTACCTGTGTATTGTCACACAGCCCGTGTATGACAGATCTGACGGTTTTTCCAATAGTTAAAAGGCAGATTAACGCATTTTTTAGGGGATAAGAAAATTCCAGGTCGAGTTTGGGGAGAAAACAAAAGAAGAAAAGGAGAAAGAATGGGGAAAGTGTAAGGGGAGGCTTGAAGATTAAGAAATCAAGATTCAAGAATCAACTGGAGTTCTTTCTCCTCCTTTTTTACTTGTTATATCTTGGATGTTCATTTTTATGATTTTACTCTTTAGTTAAATTCAATCATGACTCTGTAAATTTTCTTATTCTAGGATGTTTGTTTCAACTTGGGATTTATGTATTGAACCTTATGCCTTTACTTCTAATTTCAGTAAGGGCATAGAACTTTTGATCTAGTGTTGATTTGATCTATCTAATATATGGTTTCTTATTGAATTTTGATAGATGTTAAACTAAGTACTGAAAAGTGATATTTAATGTCTGAATTACTATATTAGACTTAATTGAAAGAATATCTAGAAATAGGATTCTTTATTAAGATTATTTGAGATTAACCATTGTGTTCATTGGTTGGATTCGATTTTAGTCTAGGGAACTAGTTTAAAAATTGAAATCAACACGTTAATTACTTTGAAAAAATTAATTGATAAGAATGGGTTAATGTACTTAGATCAATATTTTATTTCATAAGGATAGCATGATTTCTTTGTCGGAATAAATTCCTAGAATATTAAGTTAAATTCTGTTAATCGTGTATTGATATTTCCTTCACAAAAGAATTTTCATATTCAATTTCTTAACAAATTTAAAAGGTATAAATTTAGTACTTTGACCTAGTCCTTGTGGATCGACACTTGATTGCTTCAACTAAACCCGTATACTTGCGGAGCCTATCAAGTATATTCTCAAATATCCTCTGGTATGTTAGCGCTTATGTTCTATGGGAATGATATTTTATAAATATACCTTTATTTATTAATAAGACGCTTGGAAGACCTAAAAAGAGATTTAAAAAAGGGAAAAAAAATGAATAACCATATAATTTGAACAAGTTGAGTAAAGTTGGAATACCAATCAGATGCCACCGTTGCTATGAAGTTGATCATAATGTAAAAGAATGTAAAATTAATGATCAATCTTTAAGGCAGCTTGAAATTGTTAAGGTGATTGCTATTTTTTGTTTTTCTTCATTTCAAGTGTGAATTAAATGTCATTTTTTTTCATTACAATGTGTGCATGTGTGTGTGTGTACTCGCGCGAGTGTGTGTAATGTAGTGAAAAAAGGGCATCCACTAAAAAAATCATGTCACTTCCTCCAATATTAGTAGTTGTCTAGTCTAAAGACCTGCACAATTAGTATACATAGGCTCAAATATAGCATCCTCTATCTTAAGAAGGGAGAAGAGGGTGTTTAGTGAATATTTAAATTTAATTTCAAGTAACTCTCCTCCAAATTATTTAACAACATAACAACTTTTGTTTGTACAGGCAGTTAGAAGATATATGGAGTAAAATTTAGGGAAGTTAGTGGAAGTACTTATCCTGTGGTTTGTGTCTTAAATACATCTTCACATTGCTTATATGTAATTGTATCATACATGCTAATATTGTGTTTTTTATTTTTTAAGCTTTGTAGATAGATGGAAGCCAATGTCAATTTGTTAAACCTCTGAATAATAATACAATTACAAATTAAGCTTCCAAAATTAACTGATAATAGAACTCAAACTAGAAGGATGATTAAATTGAGGGCTAGAGGATTGACTCAAAGAAAATCCCAAGTTGTTAATGGTGAATCCAATGCACATTAAACCATTTATTGATGAATTTGAACATTAAATTCGTTATTAATAGAAAGATAATTTGGATAGCCAATTTATAGTTTCATTGAGAATTTGGACATGTATTAGTTATGATAGGCTTGAAAATTTGAAGATTGGTTTTACTTATGCTTTGGTTGTATGTGTATGTTTTGTTTCAAAGGTGTAATTGTTTGACTATGTGTTTGACTTCGATTAGAAGTCATAATAAATATGGTTAGTTACTAAGGGGGCGCTTGGTTTACATAAGTGAATGAGAATGGGAATGAGAATGAATACAGGGAGAAATGGGAATGGATAAAACCATTATAATTATGATGGTTGTTTAAGATAAATGAATGATTACCATACCTTTGATAATGGTTGGTTTGTTAAAAATCTTAAGAAATAAAAATTTGTTAAAATTTTGTTTTATATTAAATTTTAAATATAATTTAATTAATTATATTTTATGCACCCTATTTATAATGACAGAATGTTTAAAATCA